>JAVTVY010011277.1:0-56817 GCA_036873755.1 Hanleya hanleyi
CCTAATGTCCAGTCCTTTATCCAAGTAGTTGAGTTTCAAGAAAAGCCGGCCTTTGGATGTTTCGATTATGCTTACTGGACGATACAATCAAAAATACGCTATATCTTGACAAAATGTTGTGATTGTGGGTGGTATAATATTTCCTGAAGACACAGATCGTTGCATATCTTTGGTAATCTGATTTAAAACTCTCATAGGTAACGCATACAGGACTGTATGCAGACTACACTGTTGGGTGTTTTAGTTAAACCCACTAATTAATTTAACCATACCAGGCCTGCTGGAAGGGGGGGAATGACCTTCTGCTATCTCCGGGACGACAAAAAATTTAGTGCAGAAACACCGGGATATATAGCTTATCAAATTGGGGTCATTTTGAGCCCATTTGCATAACCCACGAGCAAAAAATCATGGGTAAAGTCAAGATGGCACCAACGTGGGGTACCAAGAAAGGGATGTTTTCGCCATTTTTCTTCAAAATTTCTGCCTTTCGCGATGAAAAGTGGGCAAAAGATATTTTATTTCACATCACATTAATATTTACTAATTTATCATGTAGGTTTTGCGGAGAAATTGCATATATATAAAAATCGAAAAATTCGATCGAAAAATCGACCAAAAAATAGCGTTTTTTATAAAATGACGTCACTCTAACGTCATCAAAGCGGTCATCTTGGATTTTTGTTTTAAATTTTTCTGGTAGGGCTTGACACAAGAGTATAGTGTGGTAACTTTTAGCCTCCTAGCTCAAGGGTAAGAAAATAATTTAGGGGGGGGGGGGGGAGGAAAGTCCAAAAACCCAGGCCAGATAGGGTTAAAGTGATATGATCGTGAATCAACGCAATATTAAACTTTCTCTAACCATGGCCGCGATGTCTCCGTTGGTGGTGCTTAAGTAGCTGGGTACTATTGAATATATTTGAATGGCGGTTTGTAATATTGCCGAACCCTTTGGCATTATCATTTAAACCATATGGAGACACTGACCCAAGCTCCAGCATCCAGAACAGTTCCCGCTCTCGGATTTTTCTGTCATATCCAAAGGGGGAATCCTTGGTAGATGGGTAGACTATGTCTATAATCTGGATACTTAAGTTGTCCCAGGCATGGACGGGGCTAGAAAAATGTTTGCCTATAAGCAATTGCTTTTTCCTAACGGATTCTCTGTGACCGTTCACCCTCAGATGAAGTCTTTGGGTGATCTTGGCAACTGCTGACCACACTTCTTACAGGAAACTAAATAAATACAGTTTGTAGTAGAACAACTGAGATCAACGTAAGAATTAACAGAATATGACTTACCAGTAACATGGAACTAAATGAAGCTGAAGAATTAAAAAGTGGACACGTGAGTTACCCACGGTGGCCACACCTGGAAATCTTAAAATTATTACACAGAATATTTGGTGCTAAACAACCATCAAGCGTAAATTTACAAGGTTTGATGGCATAGCCTTGTTTTGATATTTCAAATGTATCTGTTATTTGAATTGAAAAAGGTCTTAGTGCATTTTGAACTATTAGAGACTCGGCCGAGGAACCTACACGAAGGATTCTTGGGTCTGTCTTACCAGTATTTCCTTTGTTTGTACTCATTTTGAATTTAGGATGTGCAGGGGCCCGGACTCAGGGACAACTTCAGAATCCAGGCATACACTGGTTTAAAATACAAGCGTCTAGCCAGTCATTCAATATTCAGCCGTCGTCCATTAAAGAATTTCCGCGTTCATAATCCAAAGACCTTAATTCATATAAAGACTTTAGCACCAAATTAAAAGGATAAATCACAGTATACATAGGACTAGGCTAATTTCTTGCCAGACAGAAGCGATCAACAGTTTTCAATGATACCAGCAAGACATCATGATGTCCCAAAAATATCAAATCCATATCGCTGATCAGTATTCCGCAATCCATATGATATACGTTGTGAAGTCGTTATAGTATGATGTATCTGTCACACTTCGATTGTGCCTGTTCATATGAACACTATGAGGATCTATAACGTATAACGTATATTTATCACATAACGGTATAATGCGATGGAAGATAACGTATACAAATATACAATCATGTATTTTCCCTGGGTAGCCTACGTTGTCTGGGCCGGAGTTGTATCATCATTTCGCTCAATTTATGGAACGAGTTATGCCCGTTTGATGTAATACACCACACATTATTCAAGCCAATTGCACTCAATTCTCTTTCTGCATGCAAATTGTCGCAACTAACGTCTATATCTAGAACGTAAATTATCGTGTTCTTCAAAATAACAATGGATATTGGACTAACACTTTGGCGATCTTGATGTCTTTCCCAAATGTTGTAGTTCAATTCGATTCAATTTTAGTGTGCATGTACTTATACGCTCATTACGAGCCGGTATTCAACATATAAAACAATTCATGATGACATACCGGTATATCTGTATATAATATTAGATATTCTATTTATACGATTTCCCATCCACATTTTTGTAAATGACTAGTGTAACAAAATGAACGAAACCCCCAAACCACAACATACCATGTCTTTCGATTTCTCCTGATCACATTTAAAACTGTCAAAGTTGGGGGCGGGGAGTCTAGTGGCAATGTGAGAAAGTGAACTAGGTCTCATTCATTCGTGATGGGATTATTTACCCTGTCGGCGACTCATTTGTACAACTGGAATGTGTAAACAATGTAGAATGAAGGCTGTCAAGGGGATCGTCACGCATAGAGTAGACTCTACAGAGGATATCCCATCTAACTGACCCTGGCGATTAGTTGTTGTAGTAACGAAAATAGTCCCGGGGTATGTGGAGGTTCTATAATAAGTAAATCAATATTCTCCAGGAGACAATCAAGATCCAAGCATATCGCTTCAATGTGACATTGGATCCCATATATGGGTGTATCGAAATGGATATAAAGTCCTAATTCCAGTCTGTATTGACTATAGTTTCTTTTAAAAGAAATATAACCTTAACTGGGTGTAACCCTCATAGGGTCGGTACCTCTGCATAACTGATCCAATTGCGTCAGTGTTTAGATTACGTGACATAGTATATACTGTCTGTATTTACGACATCAAACGACAGGCCACTTAGCGAGGGTTGATTTAGCGCATTTCGCCTAGTCATAATGTCATTATTTCGATACTACCTAACTTCTGTGTTGGATGAATGAGATATCAATCCATGTATCCCCTTGCATGAACAATATAACTTGAGATAAAGAAACTTTTTTATTGTGTGAATATATTGTCGACATGACGCAGGGAAATGACCGAGATACATTCCAGCTTTAGAAAGCGACTCTGCTATCGTATTTGTTAGAACACACTTGCGCTTTAAACCGTACGACGTCGGGCATTACATGTTAGTTTTTCTGGGTAATCTTGCATTTACTATGTTTACCCCATGTTGAGGCGTTTACTCCATCAGACCTACTCGATACTCATCCATTAACATCGGATGAGTTACCTTTTTGAGCAAGGAGCTAGCGTATCCAATTCGGCTTAAGCCGGTGCTAAAGGACGTATGGATACTTCATAGTCTCCACATGAACATCGCGGCTGAGATACTAAAGCTACGTCTAAGAATCCACCGTATTCTGGGGTCTGAAAATGAGGTGCCTTGTGAAGCTTTCCTGTGGAGTCATATGGTTGCTTTTAAGTCGACAGACGTCGTCACGTTTTCGTGAAATGTGCACGTCTGTAGAGTTTTCGCCTTGGTAAGCTGGAAGCTAAAAAGAGTGTAATAACAATATGGTAGCAGAGTTTCCGATATAAAGCTAAAGAATACTCAACACACAGCAACTCTCAACCAAATACGTTTGGTACATATAAGTTGCAATATTGTCATTCTATGGAGGCTGCATGAGGACCAGATTTCACCAACATAATAAATTCAAAATAAATCTACATCTCACTTCAACCTTTCTGGGATCTCCTTATACGTGTATATGCTACAAGGACTTATATCTTCATGTTTCTCACCAACATCAATGTTCAATGCTGAAATTCTAAGCAATTCCATCAACGGAATAAAGAACTCGGTTTTGCATGCGTACCAAACATGCATCAAACGCCCCCTTCATTTCTGAAGTTTGACTGAAAATCGTCTCATCAACCACATTTACAGTAGCTGTTTTCTTGTTAACGATAGAAAAACAAGAGCATCGATATATTTATTAAATGAAATTAATCCTTCACATATTAGTATCCCTATATTCGGAAACAAATGACATTACCACGTTCGAAGGGTTTATGTTCATATTCCGGCTCAATTGAGTCAAACAAAATTTGAAGTTATACCCAAAAACATATTTGATTGGAGTCATGCATTTGTCAACCTGTATGTGTCCAGCAAATTGGTTCAAGCTTCCCCAAATATCTACTCGAAAAAGATATAGAATTCATTGAGACCATTTAACTAGATGTCAGATGTTTAGATAACCACAGGCCTGCTCTCTAAGAAATGAGTATTATGTTGACATTGCATTAGCCCGGGATAGAAATTTTCCTGTCGGTTCATACGCAGGCTGAATATGCTGTATCTATAGCAATACTCTATCGCTGTCACTCCTAGATTGTGAGTTTTCATTAAATACCGAATACAAACACAATTTTCTAAAGCAAGTAATTTCGCATCGTCACTTCTTTCTTTCACCTTGGAACGTTTTGGACAGAGATCACAAACTGGCAACCAGCATATACGCCGTACCTTATTAGTAGACCACCAAGCTTCTTTCTGACTTTTCAAATTATGCCGAAGTCTCCGAGTACATTGGTTTCTCGGTGTTTTCAGAAGAGTCTTATTAGTCGAATTAGTCGTCACCACACAGCCGATAGTCTACAACCAGATACTACAGTATTACAATGAAGCCAAGTATTTCAAGAATTTGCCTTGGCGAGACTAAAATATTATGATTTGTCAGAATGTACTGATTCGTCTGCATTTCGGCTTTTTTCAAAACAAACAAAGTACACATCAAAATGCGACGTTGTGGACTACCGTAATCGGGGGGAAGGGGGGGGCGAAATGGCCTCCCCTAATTATTTTTCTTACCCCTTGAGCTAGGGGGCTGAAACTTACCACACTATACCCCTGGGACAAATTCTACCAGAAAATGTAAAAAAAATCCAAGATGGCCGCTTTGATGACGTCACAGTGACGCCATTTTCAAAAACGGCATTTTTTGGTCGATTTTTCAGTCAGATTTTCCGAATTTTTGTGAAATAAAATGTGAAATGTTTTATGTGAAATAAAATAGTTTTTGCCCGTTTTTCATCGCGGAAAAGCAGAAATTTTGAAGAAATATGACAAAAACATCACTTTTCTGGGACCCCACGTGGCCGCCATCTTGAATTTTCCAATGATGCAAATAGGCTCAAAATGACTCCAATATGATAATCTATAAAGTCACGGAGGTTCAGCTCTCCATTTTTTGTCGTTTCGGAGATAGCACAGAAAGTTTGGTAGGAGGGGGGGGGGGGGGGCCTTTCTTACAACAGCGTTAACTTTCAACATTAGCATAATAGTTTTAGAATGACAAAGGGGTTCGAATGCTCGTTCCATCGCAATGAAGAATTTGTTAGGCAGTATTCTTCTCTTGTTCATTATTACGGTTCTTAATCGAGTGTGGTTTTTCAACAGCAGCCGTTGTCTTTTGTGGTCAAATGAATAGTCCCATGTATGTCATGTTTATTTTCACAGCATTCGTCCATGGAGTTGGTCAGAAAATGAAACACTTAAATCAGACAGCACGGCAGACCACAGTATGTAGTGCGACACTAAATTTACCTCGCCTGCCTTTTCAAAGACTGAGTACAAAGTGATAATTTGTGGTGTGTTGAGCCGCAATCAGATGGCACAAAAGCAAATTTACTCGAAGTTTAATGCTGTTAATTGTTGCGTTTTATAGCAATCTGTTGTCTGTCGAAATACATTCCTTTGCAGAACGGGAACGGAGCTCTGCTGAACAAAGTCTTTGCTGCCCTGAAACGCACATTCGACGGTGTGTCTAAGAGTCAACGCCTATCATTGAAAGTCCACGCTCAACTACTGACCGTGATATTGCGAATGCTTTTCGTTATCTGCAGTATCGTAGACTATTAAATCGGTTGTTCGTCTTTCCACAGCAAAATCACCAGTCTAATATAATTTTCCGTCGTTTACTTACCGATTAGTGTAGCGACCTCAATAGATTATGGAAAATGGCAAAAAGGATAATCTTTTACAGTGGCCTGGGCGATTTGGGGTGTACCCCCCCCCCCCCCATATATATTTTCGCTATCGCTGAGGTTAGAGGGCTGAAACTTACCACACTATACCATTGGGTCAAGCTCTACCAGAAAATGTAAAAAATCCAAGATGGCCGATTTGATGACGTCACAGTGACGCCGTTTTCAAAAACGGCATTTTTGGTCGATTTTTCTAGTGAGTGAGTGAGTGAGTAGGATTTAACGTCGTTTTCAACATTTTTTCAGTCATATCACGACGGTGCCTATATGTGCCAGAACACGAGAGTGTCCACAGTTCCTATTATGCTGGACACTGATCAGCCCAGCCAGTACAGCACCCGGTCACCCATCCAAGTATTGACCGAGCTCAACGCTGCTTAACTTCGGTGATCTGACGAGAACCGGTGTGCCCAACGTGATGCGCCGTACCCAGATTTTCCGAAAATGGAATCTATATACAACGGTTTTTTGTCCGGATCGCTATATAACATCACACCGACTGTAGTTTCCATATACGATAAACACGGTCTGTCTCCACATTTCGTGTAGCATGCAGACGCACACGCCCATAAAGGGAAGCGTTTAATTGGTTGTGTTTTACTACCCAATCTCGTAAGGCAAAGGTAGTTTTCAGTCTCAAGATTGTGTGCGTGATTTTAGAGAGTATAGACGAGTACTGATTGGTTATAATGATGTACTCTGCACAGAAATTCATCAGCTTCAGCACATGTTGATAATATAATAATCTCCTCGTGTGAAATCTTATACAAATATTAAAAACTTTAAGCGAAATTCCTTTCAAAGAATATTCAAAATGTAAACACACTATAACTGTAGCCCACGAAAATGTGTTACTGGAACACAATGGCTGGCCCTGAACCTTGAAATTTGTCTGATATGCTTAACAAGACGAAAATCCCCCAATTTTGATCCTGTAATCTTTACACACTATGCCGTGTAAAGATATACACCTGCCTATTTCAACAGAACAACCGAGGTGTGTAATGTAAGTATAGCTGGGGCAATAGAGCGTATTTATGCCCCAAAGAAATTTCCATCCGATGAAAATGAGATTGAAATATATGAGCCTCCATGTCCCAAAAATATTCTATCACACATTTGTTCACACATAAACATTCAAAGCTTTTCAACGTTTAAACACAGCAATTCTCAACCACATAAGTTCGGTATATGAACTGCACTATCGTCTTTCTACAGAGACTCGGTCTCTTTCCGATACGATATATAGTAATTGGTAAAAAGGGAATTTATTTCCCCTTCAAAATCATAGTCTATAACGTACCTGGCGTAAGTATATGCCACTAAGCTGTATGCTGCCATATTACTTGTCAGATTAATGTTTAATATGTAATTTCTGTTAAAGCGATCTCGATCATTGTCTAAGTGAGTTTATATCAAGCAGATGTTCACTAGCATGATCAATCCTTAACAGCGAGTTAACATCGTTGGCAATACAATTGACAGGTATTGCCTTTTTCTTCATGGTCATTCGATTATATGTTCTTCACAGTCAAAACGACTGTGATAGCTATCACCAATAAAAAGGCAACGACAGCATCATCAATACATGGTGATCAGCAGGAGCTATCACCATATTCCATTATCACCATTATATGGTGATGACCATCGCCATTTATTGTTGATGACCTGAAATCAACACTCCTTGCTCGTCGTCATTTGTTGTTGAAGGCCAGTCCCCATCACCAATGAATGGCGATAACCTGAAATCTACAGTCATTGCTCGTCGCCAATGGTAGGCGATGAACATGCCCCATCGCCAATAGATGGCGATGAAATGATCTCGTCGGCATTTGTCCACCAATAAATGCCGACAACGGGGCCTCGTCACTGATAAATGACGATGGGCCATCACCATTTTTCTGACTGTTAATATCATATGTTTATGGGGCTATGCAGTTCGCAGTTGGCCTCTCTGTTGTCATGGTATTATAGTCTATTATTAGACATTGTGAATGTTTCTCGAATAATATGGCTAACGTAAGCTTGTTTACGTACTATTATGTGAGTCAGCCATCTGGAGCTTTCTCGAAGGCTATTGTGAATTGCATCTTGGTCAGATGATGCGACAATGCTGTTTATTCTAGAAGCTTCTTGATTTGTAGAATGATCTGGAATGCCTCATAGAGTATAAATAGCATGTCACTCAGTTATTCAGTAGGGAATTCAAACTGGCTTTTTATGTGGGTCTGTTGTACTGTGTTACCTTTGCCTGTAATTACGGACTGCTGGATTATTTACTCCTGTGTATTAACGTTTACGCTATTGAACCATCGGATATTGGACACTTACTGAGATTGTGAACAACTGAGCAGTGTTGGATTACCATTATACAGAAGAGCGACTTGTGCGCATCAACAGGGACTGTGAAATATACACCGGTATACCATTGAACAGTAAGACTATATTTCACACATTTATTTGTTGTATTAACCTTACTTAATTTGTATATGATTTTAGTATTGTAAATAAATATTTGATTGTTAATCCTTGACTTCACACTTCTTTCTGTTAACGTACGACTTGACGTACCACTGTCGAAATTGCAATATCAAAATCAAAGCCACAGGTTTCAATCAATGCTCGGTTGATTTGAATATAACGACAACGACAGCGGGTGAGATCTGTCCATAAAATGGAAAGTATGTCATCTGGAGCCTAGAATAACTCCGCTCACAATTGGAACCTTTAACTTCAAGCCTGCCATTGATGGTATATTGGGGCATCCAGATAGCCAGCACTCAGAAAGCCGATGTTTATACCCAATATCCTAAGGCTGACCAACAAATATCGGGTTTGATGACTTGATATTTGGCAGCTGAATCGCTTCTTTAAAATGTAACTGTGGTAGTTGTGTAAGTGTACATCATATTGAAGATGTGAACAATAAAAGGTAAGAAAGTATTTCCGCAACATTTCAGACGTATTCTCTCATAGAGCATTTCATACCACCTTCTACAATGGAAGAGAATACTACCAGAAATCTTTCCGGTGCCTTTTGAAGTCAGATATGACGTTAACGACGTTATACTCTGAGTGTCTTACACGGACTATGAGACATTGTGGAAATGCAAAGAATGGAACAGATTTGTGACAGTGTACATGTAGCTTTGTGACCTGGATATTATTCACTCCATAATAACGTCGCAAATTCCGACATGCATGTGGCGCTGTGCACTACAAGAACATTAATGACATTGAAATTGTTAAAATTATTAAGTCATAGCACAAGAAGCGGGGTATAAGTCCTATAATTTAGAAGATTATTTTAAATTTAACGGAAACTTTTACGTTTTGATGCCACGGTTACACTTTAACTATCTGTCACATTGTCCTACTGTCTCATTGACATACATATGATTACAGACTACGGGGACCTGTTTCTAGCAGAGTCTTCCGTTTTCACAACCGTCCACGCACGCCTGGAGAAGGGATGTGGTCCGATTAGTATCAACTGTTCTCCGGTATGTCACGTACGGTATGATTTCCCCATGCAGATTATCGTTCCTTCTAATTTCGAAGGTACCAAATAACAACCTCACTCGTTGCCAATCAGCCAGGTGGGTTACCGATTGATTGATGAATGAGATGGTAAGGACCGTAAAACGTATGAAAACAGAATTTCGAATTTTCAAATATCAAATGACGGCATGTTTGATTAAACATTTTTATGTACCCGGTAACCGGCCAGTTTGGATGGATGTTATACCAAACGCATGAAAATCCCTACATCAGGCATCGACAGCGCATCGTATTTCTGTCTCATCTGTTTGAGCTGATCGGTCATCACAACTTCCGATTTAGGGTATCCGATTCCGCTTAAGCCAGTGCTAGGGGTCCTGTGGTTACTTCGCAATTTTCACATGAAAACCTGCAATAAAAGCGCTGCTGATATACCAAGGCTACGCCTTAGAATACTCCGTATACTAGTCTGAATGTGAGGTACTGAGGGAGGCTTTTTGTGGAGTCATATGATTGCTTTTAGTCGTCAGATTTCATCCACTTTCTCCAACTCTTACATATCTTACCTGTATGTTTCACAAAGGGACCATATCTATAACAAAGTTATAAATACACCTGTGACAATATCCCACCCAGTGTCACCAAGAGTTTATACTGACTTAAGTGAACAAATTAAGAAATCTGATCCTCCACACATTGTAACTGGCAGTACTCGCGATTATATCCAGTCTAACTGGAGCGAGTACTGCCAGGTTTATACCGACGCTTCTAAATGTCCCGACAGTGGTAAAGTAGGAGCTGCGTTCTGTATTCCAGAACTTAAATATAATAAATCATTCAGACTTACTGATCATGTGTCAGTTTTTACTGGTGAGGTAATTGCCATTCTGATGGCTATTAATTTTATTAAAGAAGTCCGTATATCCAGAGCGGTTATTTTAACTGACTCTTTAAGTGCCTTACAAGCCTTACTCAATTTTACTTGGAATCAGTCCTCTGGTATAATATATGAAATATTACATATTCTCTCTGGTATGCAAGTAAACAATATTAATGTTTACTTGGCATGGATACCTGGGCATTCAGGAATACAAGGCAATGAATTGGCAGACCATCTTGCCAACCAAGCACGGTCATTTGACACTGTGTCAATTGATATCGGTCTTACCTTATCAGAAGCAATGTCTTGTTTATATCCCCATTTTAATTCGCTATGGCAAGATCTTTGGGATAATGCAGATAAAGGTCGATTTTATTATAGATTCCAACCTTCCATTAAAGGTGGAGGTTTAGATTTACAGTCACGTTGGGCTGAAGTACTTATGTTTCGACTTTTGGTTGGTCACATTCCACTTAATTCTTATCTTCATAAGCGTAACATTCATGATAATGGTTTATGTGACTCCTGTGATTTTGAAGAAACTATTAGTCATTTTTTACTTAATTGTACTCGGTATGTAAACCAACGACAATTACTTTTTGATGAACTTATACTGGCTGGTGATTTTAACCCAACTTTTGATTCTATGTTGAATCCCCCTAAAAACAGGGATAAAGTGTTTGCGGCAGTGTCTAGATTCATGATACGTTCTAAGAGATTTTAGTGAAAGTTTTGTAACTGTTTCTTTCTAGACACCCGCAGATTTTTATATTGATTTTACCATTCTGTTATAGAGTTTAATATCTAGTCTAGGTTACTCTAATGGTACATGCATATAATTTTAAATTTACAAAAATGAGCTGAGAAATAATAGATGATAAGAATTTAATATATATTTTGTTATCGGTGGTTTAAATTGATCTCTGTTCGATTAAAAGAACATATTTTAAATGATGTCCTTGCTCCTTCTGATTGGATATTAGTGTTTGAGGATCATTGGAGGTCCTCATTCGCGGTGTTCATCGGGAGGAGTGTGGATATTACATCAAATCTCGTTTTTATTGTTTTAAATAATGTCTTTGCTTGTTCTGGTTGGACACTGGTGTCGGAGGATCGGTGTCTGAGGATATTCCGGTGTTCATCAGGATGAGTATAGATGTTATATTGATTATTGTTTTAAATTATCCACCTATTCATCTAAATTATATATCGAGTTTAATGCTAGTCAAAAACGAAATATGCATGTACCGTATTGGCCTTTTTTAATTCAGTTTTATATTATTTTATAAATAGGGTCGTTGGTGTATTATATTATGGTTGTTGATTCGATTATTTTCCCTTCCTTTTAAATAACGCCTTTGGAGTCTGGTTTTGCTAGATATGTTGTTTCTTAATAGCATATTTAAATAAATATCTAGTCTATTCTATATAATTTCTTTAGTTTAAAATGACATTTGAGTTATTTATACAGACATCTGTCTATTTTTTCTCAATTTTTAAAATCAGTTTTATTTTTTAAAACAACTCAATGCAATGATACTGGCGCGCATAATCCTAACGGATTGCATGCGCCATCCAAATTCAAAACTGACTGACTGACCCACCCAGTGTCAAAAACCCTCTTCCAAATATCTCATGTTCCGACAGAATCTCCAGATACACAGACCAGATCCACGACTAAGACAACACGGTTACTGCAACACTGTTCCACCATGATGTTCCGTCATGGCCCTACGTAGTAAAATTTCCCGAGTAGACAAAACAAACACAAAAGAGAATCGTCTAGTTTTATAACCGAAAACAGTCAGGTGATGTGGCAATATCCAGCAACGCCGCTCGAGATAAATCTTTTTCGGCGTTAAGTGTTGTTTAACAGCCCTATCTGCTGAAGAGAAATGCTTAGCTGTCGACATTCAGTCTGGAGAGACAGTCTGAAAATATTGTCGTACGTCTACAACAGACTAACCGTATCAACGATAAAACCCAACGCGAGTCGTGATGTGACTGAAAAATTGTTGAAATCGACGTTATATCCTACTCAACACTCATCCTAAAACCCAAGGCTAATTTATTTATCATATTAAGAAATTTATAACGGTGTCATGCCAGGGAAGATAACTTATACACAAATATACAATCATTTATTTTCTCTAAGTACGTTATGTTGGGCGGCGTTGTCTTATAATTTAGCTCGTTCCATGGAAGGAGTTATCCCGCTTTAAATGAAATACGCGACACAATATTCAATCCGATAACACTCTAAACCGGTACTTCTCTTCCTGCACGCAAAATGTCGTAGCTAACGCCTATATCAAGAACATAAAATATATCGTATTCCTTAAAATAAAATTAGATATCCGACTAATATTAACCGATCCTAGTGTATTTCCCAAAAGTTGCATTAAAACGTTATCTGTTCAAACCATTAGCTATTTTATTTATATAAACTCCCGACCATCCTTATATAAACTCCCGACCATCCTTATATAAACTCCCGACCATCCTTATATAAACTCCCGACCATCCTTTTATGAATGACTAGAGGTAACAAAATGAATGAAACCACAAAACCACAACATACATGTAGCAGGTCATTTTATCCTGATCACGTTCAAAACTGTCAAAGTTGGGGGCGGGGAGTCTAGTGGCAATGTGAGAAGGTGATTCGTGATGTGATTATTTACCCTGTCGGCGACTCATTTGTACAACTGGAATGTGTAAACAGTGTAGAACGAAGGTTGTCTCTGGCGATTAGTTATTGTAGTAACGAAAATAGTCCGGGGATACATGTATGTGGAAAGTGAATAAATACTCTTCAAGAGACAATCAAGATCCATGCATATCGCTTCAATTTGACATTGGATCCCATATATGGATGTATCGAAATGGATTTAAATTCCTAATACCAGTCTGAATTGACTATAGTTTCATTTAAAAGAAATATAATCTTAGCTGGGTGTAACTCTCATGGGATCGGTAACTCTTTAGTACTGATCCAATTGCGTCAGTGCATAGATTACGTGACATTTTATACACTGCCGGTATTTACGACATCAATCGACAGGCTACTTACCCAGGTTTGATTTGACGCATTTCGCCCCGCCAAAATGTCGTTATTTCGATAATATACCTAACTTTTGTGTTGGGTTTATGAGATTCCAATCCATGTATTCCCTTGTATGACCAATATAACTTGAGATAAATAACATTTTTTTCTGTGTGAATATATTGTCGAAGTGACACAGAGAGTGACCGAGTACATTCCAGTTTTAGAGAACGATCTTGCTATCATATTTGTTAGAGCACACTAGTGATTTTTGTCCGAATGTACAGGACTTAGTCATGTAGTTTGATAACTTTTTTGTATGGTGTTCTTTGAAGAGTTGACATTCAGTAGTCAGTCCTTGTCCATAAAGAATTTCCGCATCCATAATCGAGATTCCGTTACCTTATTGACATACCATAAAACTCTATCAGCAAACTTTTTCACCATACTTTAACACCATACAATACAACCATACTATAACACCAAATTATTGCACAATAATATAGCACCAACCTATAGCACCCTACTATGGCATCATTCTATAGCCCCAAACTATAGAACCATACTATAGCACCATTAACACCATACCATAGCACCAAACTATAGCACCTTACTATGGCAGCATTCTATAGCCCCAAACTATAGCACCATACTATAGCACCATACCATGGCATCATTTTATAGCCCCAAACTATAGAACCATATTATAGCACCATTAATACCATACTATAGCACCAAACTATAGTGTCTTACTATGGCACCATTCTATAGCCCCAAACTATAGCACCATACTATAGCACCAAATTATAGCACAATACTATAACACCAAACTATGGCACCTTACTACGGCACCATTCTATAGCACCAAACTATAACACCAAATTATGTCACCATACTATGGCACCATTCTATAGCCCCAAACTATAGCATCATACTATAGCACCATACTATAGCACCAAACTATAACACCATATTATGGCACCAAACTATAGCACCAAACTATAGCACCATACTATGGCACCAGTCTATAGCACCAAACTATAGCACCATTCTATAGCACCATACTATAGCACCATACTATAGCATCAAACTATAACACCATACTATAGCACCAAACTATAGCACCATACTATGGCACCATTCTATAGCACCAAACCATAGCACCATAACACCAAACTAGAGTATCATACTATGGCGCCATTCTATAGCCCCAAACTACATTTGTATAGCACCATACTATAGCAGCATACTATGGTACCATACTATAGCACCAAACTATAGCATCATACTATGGCACCATTCTATAGCCTCAAACTATAGCACCATACTATAACAGAGAGAGAGAGAGAGAGAGAGAGAATTAAGGTTTAACGTCGCGTTCAGCAATAAATAGCAGCATACTATAGCACCAAACTATAACACCATACTATAGCACCAAACTATAGCACCACACTATCGCAGCATTCTATAGCACCAAAGTGGAGTAGGCATCAATAATTAATATATCTAAACGGAGCTAATTTCCTGCAAGAGAAAATTACAAGCTGGCCTTTTTAATCAATGGTGGCAAGACATCATCGTGTTGGTGTAGTCAAATCCGTATCACTGTCAATATTATTCAATCCAAATGGTTTTCGAAGACGTTTCATCCAAGGTCTCTAGATTTCAAGACCATGAAATATTTGTGAGAGACTGTGGGTCGTGTATATGCATCAAGGAAAGTTTACACCATACATTTCAAACAAGTGGAAGCCGTGTTTCTGGAACAATGTGAAAATTACCCGTTTTGACGGTTCGTAAGAAAACATTGCGGAAAGCACCATATGGCGTTTTACGCCAATACCCGACGTTTGACGTAGAAACACAGCTGAATTAGGAGTTAAGGCCCATTTCCACAGCACGCGTTTTCGCAGCGACAACCACATCCGAAAAATAGCCGTCATGTTATTCAGTGGTGTAGTACTCACAGCACGCGTCAGTCGCGGCGACATCAGAACCACATTTTTGACGCGCGACAAAATTAGAACCAGGGCTATTTCAACGCGTTGTCGCTGAACTGTCGACGAATCGGAGGGGATAGAAATCGTTAGCCCGGCTACGTTGAGGGGAATCCCTTCCGTTGAATGGCTGGAATGGCAAGAGTGTCGCTGTCATAACGCGTGCTGTGGAAATGCGCCAAACTGCAAAAAGTTGTGGTTTGCAGTTGTGGTTGTCGCGACGCGTGCTGTAGAAATGGGCCTTTAATGACCGCCTTAGTGAATATTATCGTGTAATAATTTTTCGATGTTTAGTTTCAGACCGTCAATCAAAAAAGCGAACATGCACAATGATAAATATTTCCTCATTTCATAAGCGGAATGGTAAATTTTCTGCAAACTTGTCCCGTTCTGATACAAGAAGTTCGTGACTGGTTTGCAGGCCATGCTCGCGCGTGCTGTCCGTTCACGAGCTGCAGCTGTGTGAACTCCGCCCACTGCGCAGTGAATGAACCAATTGTCGCTCAGCTTTGTGGCACTGCATCACAAGAATGAGACGTCACCAGTTCGGCACGTGAATGTGACAGATCACGACAAACAAATGAAGATTATCGTGTGATAATCTCCGTATGTTTTGAGGTCTGGACCAATCAGCGCACAGCTATAACGTGAGTAGTATGTAGCCGTGATTTAAACTCATATTGACCTACTTATTTGTTCCCCCGGGTAAAATTTAAGGGGGAACGTTGTGAGGCTCTCTACGGGTGGGGTATGTGGCAGAGCTCTTGGTGGGAACTTTTCAACATCCGGAAAGTACACATAAACTGATGACGTCATCACGGTTATTCTTCCGCGGTGATGCGGTCTGGCGGTGATGCGGTCGCGGGAAAAAGCTTCCGCGGAGAAAAAGTAGTCCCCAGACTTCAAATACGCTGCATGGTCCGATTGGGTCGAGTGAGATATCAAAGTGAAGCATTCGTGAAGGGGCATCCAGTCATGGGTGGGTGCATGTAAAATTAGGATTTTTTCCCGAAACTATAAAAAGCGGAACACGGACTTTACCCCTAAAATAGGGGAAAACCCCTATCAACCCTAGCCAAAAGGGCTAATATCGGTCCCCGGGCTTATCGGGGCCTGCCTATCAAGTCAATGGGGTGGGTGCATGTAAAATTAGGATTTTTTCCCGAAACTATAAAAAGCGGAACACGGACTTTACCCCTACAATAGGGGTCTGTATTATACAATATAAGGGAAAATGCCTGTATGGGGGGAGGGGAGATCAATTTTTTTTTTGGACTTTACTACGGCTTGTGGGGTCTCGTTTTTCTCGTCTCGCCAAGAAAATGACAATGGGAAGGGTTCCGGAGCGAATCGGTGAAATTTTTGGGAAAAGTACCGGATAGACCTGTATATAGGCCTATAGGCTGGCTATATGGGGGTATAGGTTCAACCTGGGAAATTCACACACGTTCATTGTGATATGGGTTGCTTGGATTTGTTTTTCACGTCTAGTCATTTAGAACACGATGAGAAGGGTCTCGGAGCGCAACGGTGAAATTTTTGGAAAAGTTCACCGAGGCCTGGGTAGGCCCATAGGCCTATACTGCATGGCTATGGGGGTATAGGCCCATACGGGGTGGACGTTTTCGGGTCTAGGCGAGCCCCTAATGATCCTATGATGTCGTATGAGGTCTTATTTTGAAGCTCTCGTGGAGGAGCATCCCACTGGACTAATGTTTCGTCCGTTTTCAATAGTCTGCGCATGCGCAGTCTGGCCGTAGTATAGAAAACGGGCATTTTGGGGGGTATGTGGGTGTGTGTTTGGGGTAGAGATCGACTGCTATGGGTCCGAATGGGTCGTGGAAGATGTTAAAGTGAAGCTTGTGTGGGTTAGAGTCAGAATGGTGTGTTTTTAAGTGCAAGTCGCGTCAATCTGCGCATGCGCAGTTGGTTGTAGTAAGTAAAGTGGTCATTTTGGGGCAGTACAGGAAGGTATTTGGGGTAGAGATGGACCATCCTTGGTTCAATGCGTACATGAAGGTGTCATGTTGTAGCTCTCGGGGTGTAGACTTCGATTTGATGGATGTCCACGTCATCTGTGACGTCATCGGTACGAGTAGTAGCGAAAGTGGACATTTTGGGGCAGTGAAGGAAGGTATTTGGTGTAGAGAGGGACCATCCTTGGTCCGAATGCGTCGTGTGAGGTGTCATTTTGTAGCTCTTGGGGTGTAGACCCCGATTTGAGGGATGTTCACGTCATCTGTGACGTCACTGGTGACGTCATCAGTACGAGTAGTAGCCAAAGTGGACATTTTGGGGCAGTGAAAGGAAGGTATTTGGTGTAGAGAGGGACCATCCTTGGTCCGAATGCGTCGTATGAGGTGTCATATTGTAGCAACGCCCGCCAACGCCAAGCTTAACGCTTCAACGCCCTGGTGAAATAGCTCAGAAGTTCTGATTTTCTAGATATTCCATGGAATTGTCACTAATTCTTCGAAATGCAGTGAC
The DNA here is from genome assembly GCA_036873755.1 of Hanleya hanleyi. Lineage (NCBI taxonomy): Eukaryota > Metazoa > Mollusca > Polyplacophora > Lepidopleurida > Hanleyidae > Hanleya > Hanleya hanleyi. The sequence goes on from JAVTVY010011277.1 coordinate 18,140, forward strand.
GCCCGTCAACGCTCGTAGTTACGCCTTAACGCTCTAACATCACGCCTTGACGCCATGATATAGACCGGAGAGAGAACAACAACAACAACAAGGATGACACATGAGAGAACAACAACAACAAGAAGTATTTTCATATAGTTTATTTTCCCCAATGTTACATCATACCCACGCTGGGGGAGCCGCGTTGGGTATGTTTACAACTCAAAAAGACTCTTGCCCAATTTTTGCATCTGTCATATTCGTTCCTGTCCGTTAGATGTATTCTTGTCCAATCAGAAGTCGCCATTTCAGAAAGTTCCATCTTCGGCCATGTTCGCTCTGAACGGTTTATTCTAATCATCGCCGGACAGGCCTGGATATTCTTCGGGCAGCATGTCCTGAAACAGTTGTTTGCGCATTCTGATCGCATTTTCCAGGGCCTCGGTGGGTGGTAGCCCCATAGCCTCTTCCAAGTGACGCTTGGTCTTCATGATGGCCCTGTGCGTGGGGTCGCCTTCATTTCAAGCGGTAGTAAGGTATACTGTTCATAGATCGCCATGGCTGTTTTCCTGATGCGGGGGCGCATTTGGGTGTACGTCTGTTATAAATTATCCTCTCCGGCGTCCTCGATCGCTGCAGCGTAAGTATTGATAGCTGCTGTCACAATACGATCCCAGAAGGTAGGTTCTGCCTCAGTTTCCACGGACGTTCTGAGGTCAAGCTCTCCGTATCACTAGATAGACTCTCAGCAATCTCTGTTTCGGTATCATTCGATACACTCTCAGCAGTCTCTGTATCAGCATCCGCCTCAACGGACTCCTCGGAGTCTTCAATCCCATGTATATTTTTCTGGTGTCGCATCATATCGTAATGTCTGGTGAACGTGCGTTCGCATTCAGAGCAAGTATAAGCCATGTTGACGGTTGAACGTCGACTGTGCGTGTTTTTGGAAATACGCTCGCTTTTATAGACAGTAACGCCCATCAACGCTTAGCTTAACGCTTCAACGCCCTGGTGAATTAGCTCAGAAGCTCTGATTTCCATGGAATTGACACCAATTCATCGAAATGCAGTGACGCCCGTCAACACCCGTCGTTACGCCTTAACGCCCGTCTCAACGCCTTAACACACTTTCTTAACGCTTTAACGTCGTTTAATGATGCGTTCGAACAAATGTTTCTTTTGTGCTATTGCTCTGACATACGCCGCTTTCCAGTTCATGCCCGAGGTTTTCAACATCGACGCTGTTCTTTCAATTTTCATATGGACTGGGTCCTTATCCAACAATTTCATATGGGTCAGTAAGTCGGCATACCGCTGACGTAAAGCCCGTCGTAGTCTGGGTGCCAATCTGTTATGGGCTAAAATTGCGGCTTCCTCTTTCGTATACCCTTTGCGTTGAAACTTGTTTTCTGTGACCTCCAACATCTCGCCCATCTCGGCGTCCATACTTTCTTTGAACAAATCCTTCCATAGGATCGAGTTCACATTATGTTCTTCAACCTCGGGTTGGTCCTTCACGGTTGGGTGATATTCCGGGACTGGTGGTATGAAGAAGGTCCGCTGTACGGGGGTGGGTTGCTGCTTCACCAAATGTGGACTCGGTGGATGGTGTAGGGGCTGTGGTGATCCCTCGCCGGGTAGCAGGTGGGTCGTCAGCCGGCGATCTTCGGGGGTATGGGCTTTTAAATCTACGAACAGGTAGCCGTACGGACAACTTGTCGCTTCTTGAAACGCCTGCATGAAATGGTCGATGTTCTGAGGATAAATTCGACTACCAAACACACGAATTTGTGCTCTGTCGATGGGGTTGGAGAACAACTCAACGTATTGGCAGTTCAAGGCAATATCTCTGGACGCCTTTCCTTGAGGAAAGAGATTCTGGGTCAAATAGATGACGGACAGATTGCGATGATGGGACCCTTTGGTGAATAGGTCGGCGATTTTCGAATTGTCCTTGGCCGCACTCATCAGATCATCTAGCACTACCACATTGGTCTGCTCGGGGTCAAAGTAATACGGTTCGTCTATATCGTGAGGAATCCCTGGGACGAAACTCACATTCTGTAATCGCGTAGTTTCGTAGGCGGGCTGCCATTGGCTATAACACCAAACAACACGTGTCGGAGCTGGGGTTGCCACACCTTCCTCTAAGAACTTCATTACCCAGGACGTCTTTCCACATGCCGTAGGGCCGCTCACCGTCATCGTATAGGGATGCCCTACTGCACTTGTTGGACCTATAGCGGGACTCGGCGGTGTCTCTTGGTTGTGTTTGCCTTGAATGTGCCTGAGCATACTATCGCGACGAGAGAAGGTTCTCTGACAGAACGTACACGTACACGACATGTTGATCTGTCGACCAATACATAAGGACTGATGAGGGACACATGTTCATTCTTATATGTAGAGACACAACCACCAACACCAACACCACACACTACCACACACACACACACACACACACCACCACCACCACCACCGCCACCACCGGGCGTTGACGGGCGTCAACGCACGGTGGTGGTGGTGGAAGCTCCCGTGTGGCAGAGTTCTTGTATCGGAGCTCTTGGATCTCAACACCGGAACTGACCTTTGACCCCTGAGCGCGCTAACAATACAGGATAAAATTCCGCGCAGGCGTCAAAGGTCAGTTCCGGTTTTGATCTCCAAGAGCTCCGATCCAAGAACTCTGCCACACGGGAGCTCCCACCACCACCACCGGGCGTTGACGCCCGTCAACGCCCGGTGGTGGCGGTGGTGGTGGTGGTGGTGGTGGTGTGTGTGTGTGTGTGTGTGTGGTGGTAGTGTGTGGTGGTGGTGTCTGTACATATAAGAATGAACATGTGTCCCTCATCAGTCCTTATGTATTGGTCGACAGATCAACATGTCGTGTACGTGTACGTTCTGTCAGAGAACCTTCTCTCGTCGCGATAGTATGCTCAGCCACATTCAAGGCAAACACAACCAAGAGACACCGCCGAGTCCCGCTATAGGTCCAGTAGAGCATCCCTATACGATGACGGTGAGCGGCCCTACGGCATGTGGAATGACGTCCTGGGTAATGAAGTTCTTAGAGGAAGGTGTGGCAACCCCAGCTCCGACACGTGTTGTTTGGTGTTATAGCCAATGGCAGCCCGCCTACGAAACTACGCGATTACAGAATGTGAGTTTCGTCCCAGGGATTCCTCACGACATAGACGAACCGTATTACTTTGACCCCGAGCAGACCAACGTGGTAGTGCTAGATGATCTGATGAGTGCGGCCAAGGACAATTCGAAAATCGCCGACCTATTCACCAAAGGGTCCCATCATCGCAATCTGTCCGTCATCTATTTGACCCAGAATCTCTTACCTCAAGGAAAGGCGTCCAGAGATATTGCCTTGAACTGCCAATACTTTGTGTTGTTCTCCAACCCCATCGACAGAGCACAAGTTCGTGTGTTTGGTAGTCGAATTTATCCTCAGAACATCGACCATTTCATGCAGGCGTTTCAAGAAGCGACAAGTTGTCCGTACGGCTACCTGTTCGTAGATTTAAAAGCCCATACCCCCGAAGATCGCCGGCTGACGACCCACCTGCTACCCGGCGAGGGATCACCACAGCCCCTACACCATCCACCGAGTCCACATTTGGTGAAGCAGCAACCCACCCCCGTACAGCGGGCCTTCTTCATACCACCAGTCTCGGAATATCACCCAACCGTGAAGGACCAACCCGAGGTTGAAGAACATAATGTGAACTCGAGGCTATGGAAGGATTTGTTCAAAGAAAGTATGGACGCCGAGATGGGCGAGATGTTGGAGGTCACAGAAAACAAGTTTCAACGCAAAGGGTATACGAAAGAGGAAGCCGCAATTTTAGCCCATAACAGATTGGCACCCAGACTACGACGGGCTTTACGTCAGCGGTATGCCGACTTACTGACCCATATGAAATTGTTGGATAAGGACCCAGTCCATATGAAAATTGAAAGAACAGCGTCGATGTTGAAAACCTCGGGCATGAACTGGAAAGCGGCGTATGTCAGAGCAATAGCACAAAAGAAACATTTGTTCGAACGCATCATTAAACGACGTTAAAGCGTTAAGAAAGTGTGTGAAGGCGTTGAGACGGGCGTTAAGGCGTAACGACGGGCGTTGACGGGCGTCACTGCATTTCGATGAATTGGTGTCAATTCCATGGAAATCAGAGCTTCTGAGCTAATTCACCAGGGCGTTGAAGCGTTAAGCTAAGCGTTGACGGGCGTTACTGTCTATAAAAGCGAGCGTATTTCCAAAAACACGCACAGTCGACGTTCAACCGTCAACATGGCTTATACTTGCTCTGAGTGCGAACGCACGTTCACCAGACATTACGATATGATGCGACACCAGAAAAATATACATGGGATTGAAGACTCCGAGGAGTCCGTTGAGGCGGATGCTGATACAGAGGCTGCTGAGAGTGTATCGAATGATACCGCAACAGAGATTGCTGAGAGTCTATCTAGTGATACGGAGAGCTTCACCTCAGATAGTCAGCATACGTCCGTGGAAAGTGAGGCAGAACCTACCTTCTGGGATCGTATTGTGACAGCAGCTATCAATACTTACGCTGCAGCGATCGAGGACGCCGGAGAGGATAATTTACAACAGATGTACACCCAAATGCGCCCCCGCATCAGGAAAACAGCCATGGCGATCTATGAACAGTATACCTTACTACCGCTTGAAATGAAAGGCGACCCCACGCACAGGTCCATCATGAAGACCAAGCGTCACTTGGAAGAGGCTATGGGGCTACCACCCACCGAGGCCCTGGAAAATGCGATCAGAATGCGCAAACAACTGTTTCAGGACATGCTGCCCGAAGAATATCCAGGCCTGTCCGGCGATGATTAGAATAAACGGTTCAGAGCGAACATGGCGAAGATGGAACTTTCTGAAATGGCGACTTCTGATTGGACAAGAATACATCTAACGGACAGGAACGAATATGACAGATGCAAATGGTGGCCTCTGATTGGGCAAGAGTCTTTTTGAGTTGTAAACATACCCAACGCGGCTCCCCCAGCGTGGGTATGATGTAACATTGGGGAAAATAAACTATATGAAAAAACTTCTTGTTGTTGTTGTTCTCTCATGTGTCATCCTTGTTGTTGTTGTTGTTCTCTCTCCGGTCTATATCATGGCGTCAAGGCGTGATGTTAGAGCGTTAAGGCGTAACTACGAGCGTTGACGGGCGTCACTGCATTTCGAAGAATTAGTGACAATTCCATGGAATATCTAGAAAATCAGAACTTCTGAGCTATTTCACCAGGGCGTTGAAGCGTTAAGCTTGGCGTTGGTGGGCGTTGCTACAAGATGACACCTCATACGACGCATTCGGAACAAGGATGGTCCCTCTCTACACCAAATACCTTCCTTCACTGCCCCAAAATGTCCACTTTGGCTACTACTCGTACTGATGACGTCACCAGTGACATCACAGATGACGTGAACATCCCTCAAATCGGGGTCTACACCCCAAGAGCTACAAAATGACACCTCACACGACGCATTCGGACCAAGGATGGTCCCTCTCTACACCAAATACCTTCCTTCACTGCCCCAAAATGTCCACTTTCGCTACTACTCGTACCGATGACGTCACAGATGACGTGGACATCCCTCAAATCGAAGTCTACACCCCGAGAGCTACAACATGACACCTTCCTGTACGCATTGAACCAAGGATGGTCCATCTCTACCCCAAATACCTTCCTGTACTGCCCCAAAATGACCACTTTACTTACTACAACCAACTGCGCATGCGCAGATTGACGCGACTTGCACTTAAAAACACACCATTCTGACTCTAACCCACACAAGCTTCACTTTGGCACCTTCCAAGACCCATTCGGACCCATAGCGGTCCATCTCTACCCCAAACACACACCCACATACCCCCCAAAATGCCCGCTTTCTATACTACGGCCAGACTGCGCATGCGCAGACTATTGAAAACGGACGAACCATTAGTCCAGTGGGATGCTCCTCCACGAGAGCTTCAAAATAAGACCTCATACGACATCATAGGATCATTAGGGGCTCACCTAGACCCCAAAACGTCCACCCCGTATGGGCCTATACCCCCATAGCCATGCAGTATAGGCCTATGGGCCTACCCAGGCCTCGGTGAACTTTTCCAAAAATTTCACCGTTTCGCTCTGGGACCCTTCCCATCGTGTTCTAAATGACGAGACGTGAAAAACAAATCCAAACAGCCCATATCACAATGAACGTGTGTGAATTTCCAAGGTTGAACCTATACCCCCATATAGCCAGTATGGGACTATATGGGCTATATGGTACTTTTCCAAAAAATTCACCGTTGCGCTCCGAGACCCTTCCCATCGTGTTCTAAATGACTAGACGTGAAAAACAAATCCAAGCAACCCATATCACAATGAACGTGTGTGAATTTCCCAGGTTGAACCTATACCCCCATATAGCCAGCCTATAGGCCTATATACAGGCCCGGTACTTTTCCCAAAAATTTCACCGATTCGCTCCGGGACCCTTCCCATTGTCATTTTCTTGGCGAAACGAGAAAAACGAGACCCCACAAGCCATAGTAAAGCCCCCCAAAAAAATTGATCTCCCCTCCCCCATACAGGCATTTTCCCTTATATTGTATAATACAGACCCCTATTGTAGGGGTAAAGTCCGTGTTCCGCTTTTTATAGTTTCGGGAAAAAATCCTAATTTTACATGCACCCACCCCATTGACTTGATAGGCAGGCCCCATAAGCCCGGGGACCGATATTAGCCCTTTTGGCTAGGGTTGATAGGTGTTTTCCCCTATTTTAGGGGTAAAGTCCGTGTTCCGCTTTTTATAGTTTCGGGAAAAAATCCTAATTTTACATGCACCCACCCATGACTGGATGCCCCTTCACGAATGCTTCACTTTGATACCTCACTCGACCCAATCGGACCATGCAGCGTATTTGAAGTCTGGGGACTACTTTTTCTCCGCGGAAGCTTTTTCCCGCGACCGCATCACCGCCAGACCGCATCACCGCGGAAGAATAATCGTGATGACGTCATCAGTTTATGTGTACTTTCCGGATGGTGAAAAGTTCCCACCAAGAGCTCTGCCACATACCCCACCCGTAGAGAGCCTCACAAAGTTCCCCCTTAAATTTTACCCGGGGGAACAAATAAGTAGGTCAATATGAGTTTAAATCACGGCTACATACTACTAATGTGGAGCATGTTAGAATAAGGAACACTGAATGACTACCATCAATAGTTTTTGGGGGAAAAAAGCATATCATTCGCATTGACTCTCCCAGGAATTTGCATGGGTTACTAATAGGATATTTGCAATGGTTTACTACTCTAATCCAAAGCAACGGCTTTATCGACCGAATAAAATAACTAAAAATGCATCTGATTCGCCGGAACTTGATTGTTCTTTTAAAGTTTCAATTGTTCTTATAATGCACTAAACAAAATTTGTGACCGAGACTGTATATATAATCACTCCTTATTTTATAAAGACGATTTATTAGAAATGTACAAAATAATTAAGGTCGGAGCAAAGCGCCTGACCTTGTTGCAATCGCTCTAGTCAGATACAGAGATTTCACCTGTTCATGTCCCTTGTACGCAAATGTTTGAATCAAGACGAGGTAAAAATCTAGCAACAATTGTATTTTCGGCGAAGTCAGATGAGCAGAAGTGTAGATTTCAAGCCGAAATTGTGCACAATTGCCTCCAACGTTTTGTATATTATAGCGGACATAATACATTCGGAACTTCTAGCAATGTGTGCTGCTGCATGTATATGCTGTATCACGTGATCGATCGGTTCGTCAGACCGAATGTCCAACAGAGACAAATTTTACAAATCGGAGGTGTTTGGGAGTTTGAGGTTAAAAGGAACCAATGAACGATGGTAAATCTGACACACCTCCATATGATATCCAGCAAAGAAAATGGCGTCGCATTTATCTTTTCTAAGCACCCGCAACCAGATCAGGAATTACAGAGCCAGCGATGTGTTTGCGATCATCATTCCAGCTAAATTTTAAACATATCTCTAATGAACAGTGGAAGAAATATACAGTTTACATGTATGCCTTGAAATTCTGTCTGTTCAAGCCATCGTGGTGTGCAGACACGGCAAGTCGTCTCTATTTTTGCAAGCTGGCGGTCGACACATTTCGACAGTAGAAAATTGAGGGTGAGAGTGATGACGTCACGTGGCGTGACGTGGCGTTGACGTCACTTCCGGGCCAAAGGTCACATCCGGGGCAAAGGTCACTCCGGGCCAAAGGTCACTTCCGGCTCAAAGGTCACTTCCGGCTTAAAGGTACTTCCGGCTCAAATGTCACTTCCGGTCACGTCACTTCCGGGTCAAGGGTCACATCCGGGTCGAATTCACTTCCGGGTCAAAGGTCACCTCCGGATCAAAGGTCATTTCCGGTAAGTGACTTCCAATGTTAGGCCCAATGGGCAACCCAAGCATGGACATTTGCGGTATGGGGTGTGGCATCTTATTTCTTGTCTCGCGCTGTAGAATAGTGCAGTGGACAATGACTTGTTCAATATTAGTCCCAATGAGTAACCCACTCATGGATATTTCGCTGAAAATTTATCGTGCGCATGCGTAGTGAATAGGCAAATCCAGGGTGGACGTTTTGGGGTCGAGGCGGGCCAATATTGAGTCGTTTGAGGTAACAAAGTGAAAACATTCGTAGGGGACCATACGACTGGATGGATATGGAATAGACGAAAGGCTATGGCGCGCATGCGCAGGCAGGGAATTGCGGGGAAAGGGCACGGAAACGGACGTTTTGGGCCAATAATGACCCGAATGGGTCACGTGGGTATCCAGATGAAGCACTCTTCATGGATGGGTGCATATAAAACTTTCCCGGAAAAAAATCCGGAAACATGGACTTTACTCCTAAATGATGGAAAACCCATATCAACCAGGCCTAGAGGTGCTAATATCCGTTCCCAGCGGATCGTGACCTGCCGAGAGGTGCAAGATGGGATAGCGGGAGCATGTTTTCACAGAAAAAAATAAAGCGGAAAACGAATTTTACGCCTGGCGAGAAATGGGAATGTTGTTGTCGTTGAGATAGTGTAGTCTCTCAATTTTGGGAAAGTAAAAACAAGGGAATTAATCCAGTTGACCTTTAGTAGTAGAGAAAGTTGAAACCCAGTATATTTGCTATATGGCTTTGTGGATTGTTTAACAGTAACGTCTTGAAGCCCTATCTGAACGCCTTATAATTAACGCCCCATCTTAGCGCTTTAACGCCTTATCCTAACTCGTTAACGCCCTAGCGTTTTTATCTTTTGCGCGAGATTGTACCATGCTACTATATAATACTAACGCGTCGACAAGGTGGATGTATCAATCCATCCACACCACGGAATAAAACAAGTTGAGATTTGGAGGTCTCCGATGTCGTCATCGCTCAACGCCGGAATATTGTACGGAGGCTTTGCTGGGAAAACCTCTGTTCTATTTATCGATCATAACGGGTAGAGACAGACTGGAGGTGAAACGCGTATACTCACTCGAGGAGTAGTAGAGAAAGGGAGTTTCGGAAGTGCAAAGGAGCATGTTTGGGGAGATGGAGCCATGTTCGCTCCGGCTACCTGGCAGCGTTACCTGCATGTGCGTGTGAGGAGGAGGAGGAGGAGGAATGAGTGAGAGATTGATGGTGATACATGTAGTTGTGTTGACGGAGGCGGAGTTGCTGATCATCCGTCTTAACGCAGTGACGTCGTAACGCCTTAACGTCATCTATACCTAGTTCCATAATGTCTTAACGCCATGATGCAGACAGTTGAGAGAAAGATACGTTCGCAAATTTTCATATATTTTATTATCCCCTCCATCATATCATGGCGTTGGGTATGTTTACAATTCAAGTATGCTGTTGTCCAGTAGCCGCCATTTGGGACTGCATAATCATATCCGATCTTGTCCGTTAGATGTATTCTCGTAATCTTGTCCATTCAGAAGCCGCCATTTCATGAAGTTCAATCTTCGGCCATGTTAGCTCTGAACCGTTTTACAGGATACTGTAACGGCAATATGTCCCGAAACAGCTGTTTGCGCGATTTGGTCGCATTTTGCAGGGCATCGGTGGGTGGTAGCTCCATATCCTCTTCCAGGTGACGTTTGGCCTTCATGATGGACCTGTGCGTGGGGTCGCCTTTCATTTCAAGCGGTAGCAGTGTATACTGTTCATAGATCGCCATGGCTGCTCTCCTGTTACAGAGGCGCATTTGGATGTACGTCTGTTGTAAGTTATCCTGTCGGGCGTTCTCGATCATTGTAGCGTGAGTATGAATAGCTGCTGTCACAAAACGATTCCAAATGGTAGGTTCTTCCTCACTCAGGCTTCCCTGGGACGTAGCATGGCTATCTGAAATCAAGCTCTCTATATCAGTAGATAGACTCTCAGGAGGTTCTGTTTCGAAATCAGTCGGCGTACTCTAAAAATCAGTTGGCATATTCTCAGCATCTGCATTGGCTTCTTATGCCTCGGTGTCTTCAATCCCATATATATTATTCTGGTGTTGCATCATATTGTGACATCACCCATCTTGACAGTTGAACGTCGACTGTGCACGTTTTTTGGATACGCTTGGTTTTATAGACAGTAACGCCCGGCAACCCCCAGTTTAACGCTACAACGCCCTGGTGAAATAGCTCGGAAACTCTGATTTTTCTAGATATTCCAGGGAAGGGACACTAATTCATCGAAATACCCTGACGCCCGTCATTACGCCTTAACGCCTAAACGCTCTATCTTAACGCCTTAACGCCCCTCTCAACGCCGTAAAGCCACATCTTAATGCCATAACGCCTTATCTTAACGCCTTATCGCCCTAGCTTAGCGCCTTAACGCCCAATAGTAACGCCTTAACGCCCTATCGTAACGCATCAACGCGTGTGTGGTACACCTGTAACCTATAGCTCGTAGGACATAGGATACACCAGGGTGCGAGTGTGCCACACATGCGTTAAGGCGTTACGATAGGGCGTTAAGGCGTTACTACAGGGCGTTAAGGCCTTATGTTAAGGCACCGACACCCAGTCCGACTTTCAGTAACCAGTCATCATCCAAAACGAATTGATTTGACATCCAATAACCCGTCATCGTCTATAAACAATTGATCCGACGTCCAGTACCCAGTCATCTTCCATATACGATCTATCTGACATCCAGTAACCATCCATCGTCCATAAAGAATTGATCCGGCGTGCAGTACCCAGTCATCAGCCATAAAGAACTGATCCGACATCCAGTACACAGCTATCTTCCATAAAAACTCAATCTGACATCCACTACCCAGCCATCATCCACAAGGAATTGATATGACATCCAGTTCCCAGTCATCGTCTATAATAATTGATCCGACACCCAGTACCCATTCATTGTTCATAAAGAATTAATGTGACATCCAATAACCAGTCATCGTCCATAATGAAGGGATCCGAAACCCAGTACCCAGTGATCGTCCATAAAGAAATGACCCGACTTCCAGTAACCAGCCATCGTCCATAACGAATTGATCTGACATCCAGTAACTAGCCATCGTCTATAGACAACTGATCCGACATCCAGTACCCAGTAATCTTCCATGAAAAATCGATCTGACATCCAGTACTCAGTCATCGTCCATAAAGAATTGATCGGACATCCAGTACACAGTTATCTTCCATAAAAACTCAATCTGACATGCAGTACCCGGTCATCGTCAATAAGGAATTGATCAGGCATCCAGTATCCAGTCATCGTCCATACAGAATTGATCTGACATCCAGTACCCAGTCATTTTCCATAAAAAAGCGATCTGACATCCATTACCCAGTCATCGTCCGTAAAGAATTGACCCGACATCCAGTACCCATTCATCGTTCATGAAGAACTGAGTCGCTATCCAGTAACCAGTCATCGTCCGTAAAGAAATGATCCGACATCTAGTATTCAGTCATCGTGCGTAAAGAATTGACCCGACATCCAGTACCCAGTCATCGTCCATGAAGAAGTAATTTGCTATCCAGTAAACAGTGATCGTTCGTAAAGAATTGATCTGATATCCAGTGTCCAGCCACCGTGCATAACGAACTCATCGGACATCCATTACCGTTCAGGCGTCATTGTATTCCGACGAATTAGTGTCAATTCCATAGAATATCTAGAAATATCGGATCTTCTGAGCTATTTCACCAGGGCGTTGAAGCGTTAAACTGGGCGTTGGCGGGCATTACTGTCCATAAAAACAAGCGTATCCTAAAAACGTGCACAGTCGACGTTCAACCGTCAAGATGGGTTATACTTGCTCTGAGTGCGAACGCACGTTCACCAGAGGAAGCCAATTCAGTTGCAGAGAATATGCCAACTGGTTCTGAGAGTCCGCCGACTGATTCCGAAACAGATACTGCTGAGAGTCTGTCTACTGATTCCGAAACAGAGACTGCTGAGAGTCCACCGACTGATTCCGAAACAGAGACTGCTGAGAGTCCGCCGACTGATTCCGAAACAGAGACTGCTGAGAGTCTGTCTACTGATTCCGAAACAGAGACTGCTGAGAGTCCGCCGACTGATTCCGAAACAGAGACTGCTGAGAGTCCACCGACTGATTCTGAAACAGAGACTGCTGAGAGTCCGCCGACTGATTCCGAAACAGAGACTGCTGAGAGTCTGTCTACTGATTCCGAAACAGAGACTGCTGAGAGTCCACCGACTGATTCCGAAACAGAGGCTGCTGAGAGTCCACCGACTGATTCCGAAACAGAGACTGCTGAGAGTCCGCCGACTGATTCCGAAACAGAGACTGCTGAGAGTCCACCGACTGATTCCGAAACAGAGATTGCTGAGAGTCCACCGACTGATTCCGAAACAGAGACTGCTGAGAGTCCACCGACTGATTCCGAAACAGAGACTGCTGAGAGTCCGCCGACTGATTCCGAAACAGAGGCTGCTGAGAGTCCACCGACTGATTCCGAAACAGAGACTGCTGAGAGTCCACCGACTGATTCCGAAACAGAGACTGCTGAGAGTCTGTCTACTGATTCCGAAACAGAGACTGCTGAGAGTCCGCCGACTGATTCCGAAACAGAGACTGCTGAGAGTCCACCGACTGATTCCGAAACAGAGACTGCTGAGAGTCCGCCGACTGATTCCGAAACAGAGACTGCTGAGAGTCTGTCTACTGATTCCGAAACAGAGACTGCTGAGAGTCCGCCGACTGATTCCGAAACAGAGACTGCTGAGAGTCCACCGACTGATTCCGAAACAGAGACTGCTCAGAGTCTGTCTGCTGATTCCGAAACAGAGACTGCTGAGAGTCCGCCGACTGATTCCGAAACAGAGACTGCTGAGAGTCCACCGACTGATTCCGAAACAGAGACTGCTGAGAGTCCACCGACTGATACCGAAACAGAGACTGCTGAGAGTCCACAGACTGATTCCGAAACAGAGACTGCTGAGAGTCCGCCGACTGATTCCGAAACAGAGACTGCTGAGAGTCCACCGACTGATTCCGAAACAGAGACTGCTGAGAGTCCACCGACTGATTCCGAAACAGATACTGCTGAGAGTCCACCGACTGATTCGGAAACAGAGACTGCTGAGAGTCCACCGACTGATTCCGAAACAGAGACTGCTGAGAGTCCGCCGACGATTCCGAAACAGAGACTGCTGAGAGTCCACCGACTGATTCCGAAACAGAGACTGCTGAGAGTCCACCGACTGATACCGAAACAGAGACTGCTGAGAGTCCACAGACTGATTCCGAAACAGAGACTGCTGAGAGTCCGCCGACTGATTCCGAAACAGAGACTGCTGAGAGTCCACCGACTGATTCCGAAACAGAGACTGCTGAGAGTCCACCGACTGATTCCGAAACAGATACTGCTGAGAGTCCACCGACTGATTCCGAAACAGAGACTGCTGAGAGTCCGCCGACTGATTCCGAAACAGAGACGGCTGAGAGTCTGTCTACTGATTCCGAAACAGAGACTGCTGAGAGTCCGCCGACTGATTCCGAAACAGAGACTGCTGAGAGTCCACCGACTGATTCCGAAACAGAGACTGCTGAGAGTCCGCCGACTGATTCCGAAACAGAGACTGCTGAGAGTCTGTCTACTGATTTCGAAACAGAGACTGCTGAGAGTCCGCCGACTGATTCCGAAACAGAGACTGCTGAGAGTCCACCGACTGATTCCGAAACAGAGACTGCTGAGAGTCCGCCCGACTGATTCCGAAACAGAGACTGCTGAGAGTCCACCGACTGATACCGAAACAGAGACTGCTGAGAGTCGAAACAGAGACTGCTGAGAGTCCACCCGAAACAGAGACTGCTGAGAGTCCACCGACTGATACCGAAACAGAGACTGCTGAGAGTCCACAGACTGATACCGAAACAGAGACTGCTGAGAGTCCACCGACTGATACCGAAACAGAGACTGCTGAGAGTCCACCGACTGATTCCGAAACAGATACTGATGAGAGTCCACCGACTGATTCCGAAACAGAGACTGCTGAGAGTCCGCCGACTGATTCCGAAACAGAGACTGCTGAGAGTCTGTCTACTGATATAGGAAGCTTGATCTCAGCTAGTCAGGTTACGTCACAGGAAAACCTGAGTAAGGAAGAACCCACTTTTTGGAACTGCAGCTGTTAATACTCACGCTGCAGCGATCGAGGACGTCGGACAGGATAACTTACAACAGGCGTACATCCAAATGCGCCCATGCATCAAGAAAACATTCATGGTGATGTATGAACAGTATACCCTGCCAACGCTTGAAATGAAGGGCGACCCCACGCACAGGTCCATCATGAAGATCAAGCGTCACCTGGAAGAGGATAGAAGTTCACCAAACGCTACATAGACGATCTTCTCGCTGTGGATAATCGCTATATAAATGACGCAGTGAAGGATATATATCCACCTTCACTGGACTTGAAGGAAACTACAGATGGCCCTACAGGCACATCATATTTAAATCTATATCTCTACAAAAATGAAGCGGGCATTCTCTCTCGTCGACTTTATGACAAAAGAGATGATTACAATTTCGACATCGTAAATTATCCCTTTCTGGACAGTAACATTCCAGTGGGACCTGCACATGGCGTATACATTTCTCGTCTAGTAGCATTTGCTAGATCCTGTGTTAAATGTGACGATTTTAATCAACGTCGCAAAACATTGTTGCAGAAACTTATAATACAGGGCTATTCCACCAAGCGCCTCCACTCAAAGTTTCTCAAATTTGGCGATACATATCGCATGCTGATAGCAAATACGAGCGTAGCGTAGAAGATCTATGGCGTTACGTTTCGTAACTTGTGTCTAATTCTGCTTGACCCGGGGCTAGGGGCCGTATGACCCCATGCACTTCAAGATCCTCATTGTGCTCATATGAACAGTCACAATCAAAGCGTGACTGAGATACATCATTCTCTAGATAACGACTTTAGAACGATTATTATGGATTAAGAATACTGATCAGCGATACGGATTTTATATTTTTGGATCATCATGTTGTCTTGTCGGCATCATTGAAAACTGTTGACCGCTTCTCTCTTGCAGGAAACTAGCCTATGTTTATGTATACTATGATTGTCTTTTTGAATTTGGTGCTAATACTGTTATATGGATATGGAATAGGTCTTTGGATTATGGACGCGGATATTCTTTAATGGACGAACAAATGTACAAACAACTGTTCCGGGACATATTGCCGTTACAGTATCCTGGCCTGCCCGACCACGATCAGAACAAACGGCCCAGAGTGAACATGGCTGAGTAGAAAAGAGCAGCCGAAAATACATCTAACGGTCAAGAACGAATATGACAGATGTATGCCAAAATGGCGGATTCTGATTGGACAAGTGCATACTTGAGTTGTAAACATACGCAACGCGGCTCCCCCAGCGTGGGTATGAAGAAATGGAGGGGATAATAAATTACATAAAAGCTTGTGAACGTGTTGAACTTTCTTTCTCTCCTCTGTCTGCATGATGGCGTTAAGACATTATGGGACAGGTATAGAAGACATTAGGGCGTTACGGCGTCGCTGCGTTAAGACGGATGATCAGCAATGCCACCACCGCCACCACCACTCACTCACTCATTCACTCACTCAGTCACTCAATCAGTCAGTCAGTCAGTCACTCACTCAATCACTCACTCACTCACTCACTCACTCACTCCTCCTCACTTCTCCTCCTCCCTCTGCCTCCTCCTCCTCGCAAGCATACAAAGGTAACTCTACCAAGTAGCCAGAGCGAACATGGCTCTTTCTCCCCAAACGCGCTCCTTTGCACTTCCAAAACTCCCTTTCTCTACTACTCCTCGGGTGCGTATACGCGTTTCACCTCCAGTTTGGCTCTACCCGATATGATCTATAAATAGAACAGGAGTTTTCGCCCCAAAAAACTCCGTACAATGTCCCAGCGTAAAGCGATGACGACATCGGGGACCTCCAAGTCTCAACTCGTTTTATTCCGTGGTGTGAATGGATTGATACATACTCCTTGTAGACGCGTTAGTAATACATAATGGCATGGTACAAGCTTGCACAAAAGATAAAAATACCCTGATGTGCTAGGGTGTTAAGGCGTTAGGATAATGCGTTAATGCGTTAAGATAGGGCGTTACGATAAGGCGTTAAGATAGGGCGTTAAGGCGTTGCTATGAAACACTTCTGCTTTCTCTACTACTAAGGGGCAACTGGATTATTTCCCTTGATTGCACAACAAATTTATGTGATGAACTGTTTTTTTTATCAGAATTAATGTAATTTTTCCAAACAAAATTCCATCCGGCATCCTTTTGATTTCTAAGCAATTTTATGGAACCAGGCCTTCCAGCGCCACGATTCTCTCACATCTTCTGGATGTTTAACCCAAAGAGAACTGTAATATCCAAAACTTCTGAACTTTCCGAACTTCATTTCTAACCCCAGTAAATTTTGTCACAGCTGGATCCTGGTCATTCTTTGGTTCATAGTCCGTATCGCTGCGGTGCCTTCTTACAGAATAACTTGACCCAGGATTGATACCAGGAAATCTCCCGCACCTAAAGATCATAAACTCATGCTCACTTTTTAAATCTAAGTTAACTGAAGTGGTTTCGCGCTCTTGTACAGCCTGGCCAATCACCCCATGAGCAATAGAAATTAATACATGCCTGTTACTCTGTAGAACAAGTCCTTTGGACTTTATTCCCGCCTCGATCATGCTATTTAACAATCCATTCTTGCCTAAATATTTATGTAAAATTGATATGTAATATTGTATTTCCATGGTGAATAAATCTAATCTAATCTAATCTAAGGGGAAGCTCTACCACTAGACTATAGCAGGGCTTTTTGCAACTGAATTTTGGCACATAATTTGACCAGTAGCCATGTACCACTAACGTCGAATGCGTATCCCCAGTTACGACGACCTTTTGAAGTCCACGAGTTTCACCATACATTGAAATTTTCATCAAAAGTAGGTCAGCTCAGAACTTGTTGGTAGCAATCTCCTAATGCGCCTTCATTCCAAAAATAAATAACGATCGCCGATTTAATTTTACAATTTTTAAACTAAAGGAAACAGATTGAATAATAAAAAGTTCAGTAGATTTCAAGCTTTACGTGTGAAAATACATTTACATCTCTTAATGGTTTTAAGTGCCCTTGTGCAGGATCAAAACAACTTTTTGAATCGCATTATTTTCCCAACAATACAACAAATTTTTATATATAGTACTATAGTAGAAAGGTAGCATTTATGTAGTTTACGGTAATTCAACTCGAGACCAACACCTCTGCACAAGATAATAATGATTCTATGTCATTCTCCTGAGCATAACCGGCACAAAGACGAATAAGTAGCGTCTCTACATCACGTTGTTATCTAGATATATGAGAACACATTTTGGGTATCGGCAATCTGATGAATGTACTATTCCGGTTTTCTTGTTTCACATTATATTCTATGGCGGTTGATCGGTGGATTTTCTTCGTTGATAAACGTTAAACCACCTCAGCTTCGTTGTGTGAATCGGAATTGCATTGCTGTGACACACCAACACACTCCGTGGCAGTGATTCTGTATCCCCCAATCAAGGAATCAAAATGGATCAAGATTTGAAATGACAAGAAAAATTTAGACATATTTTGTTTACACATGTAATTTTTTATTTAAATTATATCCAAGTGTGATATATAGTCAATATTCGAGAGGTACAAAAAAACCTCAAAGTATGTGCTCACATTTTCACATCATGATCAAAAATACTTTATCTAGTTAAATTCTACCCAAAGAAAATAAATTAAGACCCTTTAAACATGCCGTCATGGCTTTGCTCAATAAACTTTTATCATTGTTGCTCACACAGACTAATCTGAAGGATGATACCACATCTTTCTTTCTTCTGCTGGGTTATTGCACCAGGCTGAGTAAATTGGTTGATGTATAGGATATTTCACCACCAGTGGGTAATTTGACTTGAATTTGATGCCTGATGTGGTCTGTGATGAAATGTTTGGATGTGAAATAGGATACACGTTAAAGGCCACAGTTTACATATATCTATAACAATATACTGAATTGTGTGTAGGCTGGGAAGTTGGTAATAGCAGTGTAGATAAATGCACTAACAAATGATGGAAAATTAGCATTTCCTATTTCATAAAAACAATTACGGATGGCATATCCCATCAGATTTTGTACTGTGTTATATATACAGTGAAGCATACAACCAAGGGTTCCCGATGGGCATGACAGTGTACTCGCTGAGCCATCAATAAATAATAAAAAATATATAATTATAAATCAAATTTTCATCAGAATTCGGTCAGCTCAGAACTTGCTGGTAACAATGCCCTAATGCACGTTCATGCAAAAAATCAAGGTTCTAATGTCAACGGTTCTCCTTATTTTGCCGACAAAAGGATTCGGATGGACTGACTGACTCACTCATTACCGGACAATTTGCGATCTGTAGCCTACTTCGTAGGAATAACCTGTTTTAATATATTGTTTGTGTCATATCTACTGCCTTGATACTCAAAGGGTACATGCACCTATTCTATTCCAGGATAATTATATCTAACACTTTGTGAAAATAGAACTGTAACCCCAACTAATTATATGTTTGTATAGTCTTTTCTGTGAGTCTAGAGGCAAGATTATGCTACAAATTTACGTCGACTGACAGCAGACGACAGTTTGTCACGCGATCTCACCAGACTAGAGCAATGCCAAGACACAGGATCAATAGTTTCAAGTTTGCGACAAAATATATTCGAGCGGAATTTTTGTATTTGTTAACGCTTCTATGATTCTTCACTACTGTATCAGGGTGCCAAATAAATCATAATAAATTACTCTGTACACAAAACAAGATAGACTACTTGTTCTGCCCAAGAATCACTGCACCGATTTATCTGTATGAATCTGTGTATTGCTTTTTATCATCAGGTGGACCGGAAGCGTTGGACATTTCAAAAACGTAAATATAAAAGAGAGCTATAATTTCGAAAATCGATGTCTAATTGGCTGTAATAAAGTCTTGATCTCCTTGAAATATCAAGGAAATATGTAGGACAAATATAAAACACAATTAAAACATCTGATTCGACATCCAGCATCGACATCCAGTATTCAGCCATCGTCCATAAAGAATTGATTCAATATCCAGTAATCAACCACCCCTATGAAGAATGGATTCGATATACAGTACTCAACCATTGTTCATAAAGAACTGATTCGACATTCAGTAACCATGCATCGCCCATAACGAATTGATTCGACATCCATTACCCAGCCATCGTCCATAAAAAAATGATCCGACACTCAGTACCCTGTCATCGTCCATAAAGAATTGACCCGACATCCACTAACAAGCCACCGTCCATAAAAAATTGATCTGACATCCAGTACCCCGTCATCGTCCATAAAGAATTGATCCGACATCCAGTAAATCCGACATCCAGTAACCGGCCATCGTCCATAACGAATTGACTCAACATCCATGACTCAGCCATCGTCCATAAAGAATTGATCCGACAACCAGTACCTAGCCATTGTCCATAAAGAAATGATCCGACATCCAGTAACCAGTCATCATCCATAAATGATTAATCCGACATCCAGTACCCACTCATCGTCCAGAAAGAATTGATCCGACATCTAGTAGTAAGCCATCGTCCGTAAAGAATTGATCCGACATCCGGTAACCAGCTATCGTCGATAATGAATATATCCGACATCCAGTAACCAAACATCGTCCATAAACAACAGATCTGGCATCTAGTACGCAGTCATCGTTCAAAAATAATTGATTCGCTATCCAGTAACCAGCCATCATCCACAAAGAACTGACCCTATATCAAATACCCACTCATCGTCCATAAAAAATCGATCTGGCATCCAGTACCCAGTCACCGCCCATAAAGAACTGATCCGACTTCCAATACCCAGCCATCATCCATAACGAAATGATCCGACATCCAGTAACCAGTCATCATCCATAATGAATTGTTCTGACATCCAGTAACCCGTCATCGTCTATAAACAATTGATCCGACGTCGGGTACCCAGTCATCTTCCATATAAGATCGATCTGACATCCAGTAACCAGTCATCGTCCATGAAGTATTGATCCGACGTGCAGTACCCAGTCATCAGCCATAAAAAATTGATCCGACATCCAGTACACAGCTATCTTCCATAAAAACTCAATCTGACATCCACTACCCAGCCATCATCCACAAGGAATTGATATGGCATCCAGTTCCCAGTCATCGTCTATAGTAATTGATCCGACACCCAGTACCCAGTCATTGTTCATAAAGAATTTGACGTCCAATAACCAGCCATCGTTCATAAAGAAGTGATCCGAAACCCAGTACCCAGCTATCGTCCATGACGAAATGATCTGACATCCAGTAACTAGCCATCGTCTACAGACAATTGATCCAACATGCAGTACCCAGTCATCTTCCATGAAAAATCGATCTGACACCCAGTACCCAGTTATCGTCCGATATCCAGTACACAGTCATCTTCCATAAAAACTCGATCTAACATGCAGTACCCGGCCATCGTCAATAAAGAATTCATCCGACATCCAGTATCCAGTCATCGTCCATACAGAATTGATCCGACATCCAGTATCCATTCATTTTCCACAAAAAAAAGCGATCTGACATCCAGTAACCAGTCATCGTCCGTACAGAACTGACCTGACATCCAGTACCCAGTCATCGTCAATAAAGAATTGACCCGACATCCAATACCCAGTCATCGTCAATAAAGAATTGACCCGACATCCAGCACACAGTCATCGTCAATAAAGAACTGATCCGATATCCAGTACCCAGTCATCGTCCATAAAGAAGTGATTTGCTATCCAGTAAACAGTCATCGCCCGTAAAGAATTGATCCGATATCCAGTGTCCAGCCACCGTCCATAACGAACTGATCCGACATCCATTACCAAGTCATCGTAGCCACCGTCAAATCTGTGTCACTGGTCATGAAATATTCAAACCCCTACATAAGTTTGCTGCTTTTAGTCGGTTGTCTTTGGTGGTGTACTTGCGTGTATGTTGTCGTCTCTTTGAAGTTGCACAGAAACTTGCCAGAAGGCGTAAACTTGAATTCAGCAGGATCCGTCCAGTCATATGAACCGGCGTGTTACTGATGCTACTCCGGTATGTCAATTCGAATATATGCTTGAAATAAATTCGGTTATCTGATTTGAACGACTAAGTGATGTGCTACTCCCTATAATTATTTTCTAATGGCACGTGTCAAGCCAGTCTTTACTGCTGTGTGTTTACCAATGACCAAGTTATATGAAAATCAGTCAAGATAATTTGGAATTACCTATCGGTAACGCCCAAATCGTTTTTGTAACGCCTATGTGCAACGGTATCGGGATATATCTACACGGTGTTTACCGATACATATCTTCACATTTTTACACTTTGCAGAATCGACATTCAACTGCCAACTCAAATATTTTAGTATACAGCTTAATGGATATAGAATTTAACATACATTTTATAAACACTGACTGAATGACGACTATAACATTTGAATATACAATATATGTGCTACATGGGAGCGAAGGAGAGCATTACAAAATTTATATCAGCATTACACATTTTTGTGAAAACTTTGAAAGAAAGGATTACTGGATCTGGAGATGGTCAAGAAGAGAGATAAACCTGAGAATTGCTTCCGGGTCGCTAGGAAAATATGCCAGTGCCATAAGAACATCTTTAACAGAGACGTCGCAGTCATGATCGGAGAAAAACTAGTTTTAAAGGACGTTAATTTACGATCATACTGAAGTACTTAGTGGGTTCACCTAATACACCCATCCGTGGAGAAGTGGGATATATGTAAGTAATTGAGGAGACACGTGTGACCAGTGTTAACTCTCTCTCTCTCTCTCTCTCTCTCTCTCTCTCTCTCTAATGAAATACTAAAAAAATGCGTCATCAGAAATTAAAATATCACCGATGATCACTAGGTATTCAAGATATGTCTCTTCGATTGTATCGTCCACTGGATGCAATCGCAACAGCACATGAATGGCTATTCTCCATTTTATCGAAACTCTAATACTTGCATATATCATCAGTATTTCACGACTCTGAGCTTCACTGTACGAGGAAGCACCGTGCATTTCTTATCAGTGCAGCAAATCTTTAGCCACTAAAATATTTAGTTACTCCAACACCACCTCGCAGGTCTTCCGGAACGAATACACTTCCGGAAGATATAGTTGTGATTATGAATAATCAAACAATATTCACACATCATGTACACATATCGTGACTGGTAACTTTAAAACATTAGGTAATGAAGACCTGGAGAGACTCCTGCTGAATGGACCTAAATATGGAGAATCGAGAATAATAAACCTGTGGTCGGCAATAAGACAGTCCTTCCTGCACTTGTTTGCCACTGAGCGAGAAAAAGTGGAGCCTGTCGTTCTGACCGAACCTTGCCAGTAGCAAGTTTGTGCCCGCAATTTGGCAAAAATACCCTTCTCCGAGCGAAACATATAATCAGAAACCCCAGTAGTATAGAAAAAACCGCAGACCACGCATTGGGGGCGTTCAAGGCCGCAGGTCAAGGTCACTATAGTTCAGGCAAAGGTCACGTCACGTTCACGTGACCGGAAGTGACTTATGGGGATGTATTCCTCCGCGGTATTCATCCGTGGTGAGGCGGTCAAGTCTGGCGGTGATGCGGTCACCTCCGGGGAGAAGCCTCCGCGAACAGAAAATAGTCCCATGTTAACGAGACTTCAAATACGCGCCGGGTCGCCTGAATCGCCGGGAATGGGCGGTTGATTGATAGGGGTGGTCGATTGATAATTTCATTTAGGGTCGAACAGATTGAAACATGAGCCGGTGGCTATCCGACTATCCATGCGCAGGAGCAGGATATTTGTGACCCACGATAGGGTTGAATATACCATGATCGATCCGTCTAGCCACGAAAAAAAATGCATGAATACATTGGGAGTTAGACTTATAATACGCATTATTACCATGTACTGTTCAACTCCTCAATCCGGGTGATCTATAAATAGAACTGGCGTCATGATCTATAAATAGAACAGGGTGTCTCCACGGGGAATCCCCGTGTCCCGATGTTGAGCGATGCCGTCATCGGGGACCAGCAAATCTCAACATGTTGTCTTCCGTGGTATGAATGCGTTAGATACATACACCTACACGTTAGTATTATATATATAGTATATCATGGTACAATCGCTCGCAAAGGTAAAAAACATCCGTGCAGGTCCGTTTTTTTCCAGATCGGTAGATGAAAAATGGCGCTCGCTTGTCAATATGAAAATTAAAAGTTTAGCGCCATCTATATACTCTGGACGCAAGGACGACAACTCTGACGAGGCAATAACTCTGTTGGCGGATGTCCCAAGGAGTATTAGGTAGGAGTATTGGGGTGGTCATTTTTTTTTCTTGTGGATTTTACTATGGGGTGTGACATCTTGTTTTCTCTGTCTCATCCTGTATAAGACGATGGTTGGGGTCTCGTGACCATGGAGTGACTTTTGCTGAAAAGTTCTGATGACGCATGCATAGTAAATAGGCAGATCGCTGGTGGGCGTTTTGGGGTCGAGGTTGACCACTATTGGTCCGAAAGGGCCGTGAGAGGTGTCAATGTGCAGACTCCGACTGGACGGGTGTGGCTTGGAAGGAAGGATATGGTGCGCATGTGCAGTCGAGAAATAGTAGTGAGTTTTTGAGAGATTGAGGGGCTATATCGAATCCAAATAGGGCGTGTAAGGTCTCATATTGAAGCTCTTGCGGTGTATACCCCGACTTGAGGGATGTCTATGTCCTCAGCGGCGTCATCAGAAGGAGTAGTACCGAAAGCGGGCATTTGGGGGGGGTGCGTGGGGGTGTGTTTGAGTGACTGAGAGACCATTCTTGTTTCGAATGGGTCGAGTGAGGTGTCAAGGTGAAGCACTCACGGAGGAGCGTCAGACAGGACTGGTGAGGCGTGAAAGTAGATGTACACATGTATGGCGCGCGTGCTACCCCACGAATGCTTCAAGATGACACCTACTACGACCCATTCGGATTAATAGTGGGTCATCTCAACCCCAAAACGCTAATTCGAATGTAATTTTGGGCGCCATACCCCTTACATCCACAACCCACCAGTCCAGTCGGAGGCTCGTCCACGATTGCTTCACTGTGACACCTCACGCACCCCATTCTGACCAATAGTGGTCCATATCGAGACTGAAACGTCCATTCCCGTGCCATTTTCCCACAATTCCCTGTCTATGCAAGCGCGCCATTGCCTCTACTTCCACGCCCCACCAGTTCGTTCTGACGCTCCTCCACGAGTGCTTCACCAAGACACCTCACACGACCCATTCGGACCAAGAATGGCCCCTCAACCACTCAAACACCCACACGCACCCTCATTATGCCCGCTTTCGCTACTACTCCTACTGATGACGTCACCAATAACGCCACCGATGACTTGGTCATTCCTCAAGTCGTGGTCTCCACCGCAATAGCTTCAATATGAGACCCTGCACGCTCTATTTGGATGCGATACAGCCCTTCAATCTCTCAAATACGCCCTTGCGCTCCTCTAAAATGACCACTTTCGCTACTACTCCTCGACTGCGCATCCGCGCCATAGCCTTCCTCCCACACCACATCCGTGCAGCACGAGTGCTACACATTGACACCTCTCGCGGCCCTTTCGGACCAATAGTGGTCTATCTAGACCCCAAAACGCCCACCCCGGATCTGCCTATTTACTACGTATGCGTTATCAGAACTTTTCAACAAAATTCACCCCATGGTTACGAGACCCCAACCATCGTCTTATACAGGGTGAGACAGAGAAAACAAGATGCCACACCCCGTAGTAAAATCCACAAGAAAAATAAACGACCACTCCAATTCTCCTATCTTATACTCCTTGCGACAGCCACCAACAGAGTTATTCACCGGAAGTGACTTATGGGGATGTATTCCTCCGCGGTATTCATCCGTGGTGAGGCGGTCAAGTCTGGCGGTAATGCGGTCACCTCCGGGGAGAAGCCTCCGCGAACAGAAAATAGTCCCATGTCAACGAGACTTCAAATGCGCGCCGGGTCGCCTGAATCGCCGGGAATGGGCGGTTGATTGATAGGGGTGGTCGATTGATAATTTTATTTAGGGTCGAACAGATTGAAACATGAGCCGGTGGCTATCCGACTATCCATGCGCAGGAGCAGGATATTTGTGACCCACGATAGGGTTGAATATACCATGATCGATCCGTCTAGCCACGAAAAAAAATGCATGAATACATTGGGAGTTAGACTTATAATACGCATTATTATCATGTACTGTTCAACTCCTCAATCCGGGTGATCTATAAATAGAACTGGCGTCATGATCTATAAATAGAACAGGGTGTCTCCACGGGGAATCCCCGTGTCCCGATGTTGAGCGATGCCGTCATCGGGGACCAGTAAATCTCAACATGTTGTCTTCCGTGGTATGAATGCGTTAGATACATACACCTACACGTTAGTATTATATATATAGTATATCATGGTACAATCGCTCGCAAAAGGTAAAAAACATCCGTGCAGGTCCGTTTTTTTCCAGATCGGTAGATGAAAAATGGCGCTCGCTTGTCAATATGAAAATTAAAAGTTTAGCGCCATCTATATACTCTGGACGCAAGGACGACAACTCTGACGAGGCAATAACTCTGTTGGCGGCTGTCACAAGGAGTATTAGGTAGGAGTATTGGGGTGGTCATTTTTTTTTCTTGTGGATTTTACTATGGGGTGTGGCATCTTGTTTTCTCTGTTTCATCCTGTATAAGACGATGGTTGGGGTCTCGTGACCATGGAGTGACTTTTGCTGAAAAGTTTTGATGACGCATGCATAGTAAATAGGCAGATCGGGGGTGGGCGTTTTGGGGTCGAGGTTGACCACTATTGATCCGAAAGGGCCGTGAGAGGTGTCAATGTGCAGACTCCGACTGGACGGGTGTGGCTATGGTGCGCATGTGCAGTCGAGAAATAGTAGTGAGTTTTTGAGAGATTGAGGGGCTATATCGAATCCAAATAGGGCGTGTAAGATCTCATATTGAAGCTCTTGCGGTGTATACCCCGACTTGAGGGATGTCCATGTCCTCAGTAGCGTCATCAGAAGGAGTAGTACGGAAAGCGGGCATTTGGGGGGGGGGGGGGGGTGTGTTTGAGTGACTGAGAGACCATTCTTGTTTCGAACTCATGGAGGAACGTCAGACAGGACTGGTGAGGCGTGAAAGTAGATGTATGGCGCGCGTGCTACCCCACGAATGCTTCAAGATGACACCTAATACGACCCATTCGCATTAATAGTGGGTCATCTCAACCCCAAAACGCTAATTCGAATGTAATTTTGGGCGCCATACCCCTTACATCCACAACCCACCAGTCCAGTCGGAGGCTCGTCCACGATTGCTTCACTGTGACACCTCACGCACCCCATTCTGACCAATAGTGGTCCATATCGAGACTGAAACGTCCATTCCCGTGCCATTTTCCCACAATTCCCTGTCTATGCAAGCGCGCCATTGCCTCTACTTCCACGCCCCACCAGTTCGTTCTGACGCTCCTTCACGAGTGCTTCACAAAGACACCTCACACGACCCATTCGGACCAAGAATGGCCCCTCAATCACTCAAACATCCCCCACGCACCCCCATTATGCCCGCTTTCGCTACTACTCCTACTGATGACGTCACCAATAACGCCACCGATAACATGGACATTCCTCAAGTCGTGGTCTCCACCGCAATAGCTTCAATATGAGACCCTGCACGCTCTATTTGGATGCGATACAGCCCCTCAATCTCTCAAATACGCCCTTGCGCTCCTCTAAAATGACCACTTTCGCTACTACTCCTCGACTGCGCATCCGTGCCATAGCCTTCCTCCCACGCCACATCCGTGCAGCACGAGTGCTACACATTGACACCTCTCGCGGCCCTTTCGGACCAAGAGTGGTCTATCTAGACCCCAAAACGCCCACCCCGGATCTGCCTATTTACTACGTATGCGTTATCAGAACTTTTCAACAAAATTCACCCCATGGTCACGAGACCCCAACCATCGTCTTATACAGGAGACAGAGAAAACAAGATGCCACACCCCATAGTAAAATCCACAAGAAAAAAAAATGACCACTCCAATACTCCTATCTTATACTCCTTGCGACAGCCGTCAACAGAGTTATTGCCCCGTCAGAGTTGTCGTCCTTGCGTCCAGAGTGTATAGATGGCACTACAATTTTAATGTTCATATCATCCGGGAATTTGACAAGCGGGCGCCATATTTCATCTACCGATCTGACAAAAACTGACCTGCACGGATATTTTTTACCTTTTGGGAGCGATTGTACCATGCTATATTATAATGAAAGCTCGTGTGAAACATGGGCGAAGAGCATTTCCCCAGATAATTTTGTAACACATTATTTGGTACTCACAGGGCTTCAGATCTCCCCAATTTGGGCACACCCCCTATAGGGGTGGCAATTGTTTTTAGGATGGGACAGAGGGTGGGGCACATACCCATGGAGGATGAGCAATCAGGAATCATCCCTGGTAGAAGTGCCTCTGAGAAGGGATTTCTTTATTTTGCATTTCATGGGCCCACCGACATTAAAAAATCGAATAAAAGTAAAATTTCAAATTGCCACTTCTATATTTCCTACAAAAGTTTGAACATAAAGATTTGAACCCCCTTTTTATTCCTGATTGTATGGATTAGGCTGTTTTATTCTATCTAAAACAATGCCAGCAAATAAAAATGCCAAACAACAAAAAATAGATACCTTTCACTATAATTTTTCACTGTAAGTCAGCGAATTGTTGTTGTTGTAAAATAGGCAATAACGACATTCAATGTACATGTGTAAATTGGGAACCTTCACTGGCTGTGTGATCTATCACTCTGTCTTGGTACCGGGTACCCATATTTCGACAGTGATGCAGTATGTCTAGGAAATGGAGGATGTTTCAACAGCTCAGCCGATACAGCATGGTTTAAGTTACTGTTGAAGCATTAGGCTGTTGGAACATATGCAAAATTCGCTAAATTGTTCTGGCAGAAAAACCACAGCCACAACAAAATGATGA
The DNA here is from genome assembly GCA_036873755.1 of Hanleya hanleyi. Lineage (NCBI taxonomy): Eukaryota > Metazoa > Mollusca > Polyplacophora > Lepidopleurida > Hanleyidae > Hanleya > Hanleya hanleyi. Next base: position 46,826 of record JAVTVY010011277.1, read on the forward strand.
CAATGTTAGATTTGAAGTGTATGTTGGCAGTTAACATGTGACTTAACATACAGTTTTTGACCTTGAGAAAATAGGTCAATGTCAGTCATTTTCATAAACTTCAGGTCCATCACCAGTTGCATATGTGGTATCAATTTAGAATGCCTAGCTATATTTCATGTTATATCATAATATACAGTATATAACCCGAGAAAATAGATTCAGTCAACTGGGATAGGCTTCTAGTCAGTCACCAATTGCACAAGTATTATAAATTTGGAGAGCCTGTCTTCACTCCTTTAAAAATTATTGCTAATGTTAAATTTGACCTCGATAAAGCAGGTGAAGGTCAGTCAATTTCATCAGGCTTCTGATCCATCACCAGCTGCATGTGTGGTATGACAAGAAAGATGGACAGACAGAGAAACAGACAAACAGATGACATGGAAAATTCAGTTCACTTTGGGCATCATTACACATCATCTTCAATGTCTAAATATTCTGTCAAAATGCACAAGAACACACCATTTTACTTCAATTATAGAGAAGAAAAGCAACTCCGAGTAGGAATCACAATTTTATTCTGTATATTTCGCTCTTAGTTATAGGATCTTCAGCAGTGAACAAAGTTACAAACAGCTTCATACGCACAGTATATATACAAGGTATAATGTGATCTTAGCCAATACACAATTATGAATAGATAAGCCAGTAAATTATATCAGGTTGGACAGATATTAAAATGCTGTCATTCTCAGAAATTGTTAAATAACCTGACAGTGATCTACAAATGGTGTGATTCAGGTGATACAATACACTCTAGTAATGTTGTAACTCGCATGGGAATACACTACAATTTTGAAACATGCGAGTTACAACATTTGTAGGTTTTCATCAATTCTGATATGGATTGCCAAGTAAATTATACCTATATGATCTTAAAATGACAGTCCTTATCCAAACTTCATGACCTGTAGAAATATTCAATGTAGGTAAATACGCACTATATCACAATACTTTATTCATTTGTGTGCAGTTTACTTAGTTCTTGGCAAATAAGAAGATTATGTATTGTTTTCATCAATTACAGTGTGTATTGTATCACCTGAATCACACCATTAGTAGATCGCGGTCAGGTTAATTTCTGAAAACGACAGCATTTTAATATCCGTCCAAACTGACCGACATAATTTACTGACTCACCTATTCATAATTGTGTATTGGCTAAGATCACATTATGCCTTGTATATATACTGTACGTATGGAGCTGTTTGTAACTTTGTTCACTGCTGAAGATGCTAAATCTAATAGCGAAATATACAGAATGAAATTGTCATCCCTAGCTACTTGGACTTGCTTTTCTTCTCTATTATTGGAAAGTCATCAGTGGTTCCAATGGATTACTTCAATTAGATGAGTCCATGACATTATCCCCCAACGACACTTTCCCCCGCGACATTTTCCCCACCGACATTTTCCCCCACGACATTTTCCCCAGGCGACATTTTCCCCACCCTAATATTACGTGCTGTAATAATTACGATCTGCCGACAATCGGGAGGTGTATGCAAACGTAGGCATAATAAATAAGAATAGCTTATCTATATCAAACACATCTTTAAGGAAAGTATGCAGAGCGAGAAGAAATCAAAGCTCTTAGTAGGATGAAGACAATTGGGCAAATGAAACAATAGTTCGTAGAAGACTTATCATTGAATTACGGATTAATCAACGAGCAGGAGCAGTAAAATGAGATTGGGCGAGTGAAACAATGGTAGGCTAGATGACTTACCACAGGATTACGGATTAATCACTCAGTCAGCTTAACTAAGAGTATAATATAAACAATGCTCAAAAGAAATTTGAAGTTATTTATTCGGATCGTAACTCAAGAAGATTATATGCCAATGAATGGAAAGTGATCAAAAATTCCCGCTGCATGAAAGCGGCAAAAATTTGATATTATATTATTTGATCACTTCATCATCACTGCCAATTTATTCCGATAGATTACTAGACATTCGAATTTGAATTGAAAATATTTAATTCATAAAGATTTAGACAAAACTGAACATTAAAATTAAACATATTTCATTCATAACGATTTAGTCAAAACTGAACTTCCAAAAAATACATTATCACAGAAAAAAATCTGCTCAAAAGTATTGCGGAAAATTGACGATATTGCGGTCGGTAGGGCTACATAACGTAATTATTACAGCACGTAATATTAGGGTGGGGAAAATGTCGCCTGGGGAAAATCTCGCCTGGGGAAAATGTCGTGGGGGAAAATGTCGCGGGGGAAACTGTCGTTGGGGGATAATGTCGGTACCCCCAATTAGATATACATGTAAAAATTTCCCAGGTGGGATGTGCCATATAGCAGGTATGTAGAAGTTCCACTTCAAAAATCTTTCTACTTTTTCAGTTAAAAAAATTATCAACATTTGTAACTATGCTGTGAAAATGCAACAGTATGTGCAATTTCATATCTCGATTTTCAAATGAATTCTGGGGACCTCCACATAAAGCAAAAAAAAAATGAGCATTTACTGAGTGACAATTTGTTATTTTATTCATTGAAAATTGACCAGAATGCATCCCCGGACATCTGGAAGCCCAGAGTTAAAAACCACTGGAGACTATGTAATTGGAAACAGGATGAAATTATTATATCAATAATGGAGAGAGAAATAGCACTGATTCTGGAATGAAGTGTTTACTTTGTTGATACAAGCAGTCTACTAGTCCACTTATAACTGCATAATGCAATAAGTCAAACATTACAGGTTTTATCACCTGAATAATCAACATACAGGCCTACATTATGAGACTTAAAGGTGAAGCAGAATATCAGTGTTACAGTATGTCTATTTGACCAAAATGGCCTGACTTTGAACTTGAATCCTTGCAATTTCCATACTGACCATATTGATGGTACTAGCATATCTTCTCTGACTGCATTTTCGTTATGTGTGTAAGCAGGGGTTGATGTAGCCTAGATTTAGATATATTTAGCAGACTATGCTGTATGCCACATGTATATGCCAGCGCTAACAGCACCAATGTCCTTTCAATCCATTTTTAAACCATTATGTTAATAAAATTAGTGATTGTAAAAAAGAATGTATAATGAGATATAAATCAAGCATTATGTTGATGGGCTGCAAATCCGTATGGGAGGTGGCCCTTCAATTTCAATCCAAAAAACCCCCCCAAAACCTTTCAGTCCTTTGAAATCATTTGTCTGTCGGACAATAAATTTCATGAAATGCCAATAAATTGTGCGATATAAGTTTACTGTCTATAGTGCCACCCAATGATGAACAATATCACGAAACTACATGATGAAGCAAAATCCTCAGATGTGGCCTCAGGAATGTAGATATTGGACTCAAGTCATGTAAATTTCACGTATTACAAAAAAATGGCCATTTGGCTTACAAGGGATGTGAATTATAACACTGGGAAAGTTATATTCATGTTCAGCACACTCGAATTACTTTTCCCTGATTCAAAGAAGTAAATTTCCATTTTTGTGAAAAACATTTTATTTTGAGATGCGCCTCCATGATTTCGTCAACACCACCAAAATCTTGTCAGCTCTTTGCCTATCTCGCAAGATCATTATACTCAAATTTCATGGAAATCAAACATGTTGTTTAGAAGATATGATGTTACACATGTTTACCTGCATTCATGTCTATAGCACCACCTAGTGACAACCACATACCACGAAAAACAAGCAGGTGAAATCTAAAGCCCTAGGGAGATTGCACATAAAAGTTCAATGAAAAAAACTTTAATCATGATAATGGTTATGGAGGTTTTGACGTTAAGTCAGATAATTGAGATTTTTCATTTAAATAGCAATTTGGTTCGCACCAAAATAAAACTACACCACAACCTTTTCAGCACATTGCCTATCCTTCAAGACCATTGTAATAAAATTTCATAGAAATCAAACAAGTCGTTCAGACGAAATCGTCACAGAAAGGTTTACCTATGCTCCTACATAGGCCACCTAGTGGTGAGCATCAGCTATCGAAACACAACCAGGCAAATTTCCCAGGCCTAAGGAGATAGCACACAAAGTCTGACCCGAAAATATTTAACGGTTTAAGAGATATTCACGTTTAAAGTCGCGGCGGCGGATCCGTTTCTCATGAAAACATAAGAGCATCCACTTTGTGGAAATGCTCTAAATACTAAAGTGTGGGTGTATGTATCAAATGCATTCATACCACGGAAGACAACGTGTTGAGATTTGCTGGTCCCGAGTATATAATATTATAACATTCCGTCGTCTCAACCTGAGACCTGAAGAGCAGAAAATTTGGATTGGTCTATGCATGGCGGCAATGATGTTCGACGGAACAACTAATCTTGAGTACACATTCAAAAGAGAGTGCTGGTCCATCACCAATAATTGGTGCCGAGCCCTTGTCCTCGCCCTTTAATGGTGATGACAAAGGGTGAGGAGGTAAGCTCATCACCATTTATTGGTGAAGGGACCTGGTCATCACCAATTAATGGTGAGGAGCAATGATTGTAGATTCCAGGTCATCAGCTTTTCTTGGTGAGGACCAGGCGCCCTCATCAATAAATGATGATGACCATCTCCATATAATCGTGATGATGGATTATGGTGATGGTACGGATCCTGGGAGCATGTCAAAAGTTGGACCGTGGAACGCGGTTCATTTTTCTTGCATGTCCGGTCCGATTCGGACGTGCTGCAGCCAGACTTTGTAATCGGCGTGGTCGAAAGTTTGCGCTGGGCCTGTTCTTTTGGCTCGGTCCTTTTGGATCGTTCCAAAAACGTTCTTTCGGCCTAATCCAATAATGCCCACGTCCAGAAAGGATCGATCCGACTGCAGGAAGCGGTCCATACGGACCGGTCGTTTTTGGACGTGGGCCCGATCCAACGCTGAGAGAGTTAGACCGCCTACACAGTCTGTTTTTCACGCGGAAATGCAAATACAACGGTTCCAATTTTGACATGCGCCCTGGTAGTGAGTCTGTCATCTTTTTTTGGTGATAGCTATCACCAATCTTTTTACCGTTCATGATAGATTGCAGTTACGGCTGTTACAAACAATTGGGTTAAATACAAGATGGCGGCCAAAGCTGTTTATCAAACCGCTTCCTTAGGGAATAAACTGTAGATATCCTAATCACCAAGTGAAGTTGTATCTGTGCAGCGGTATTGAAATATTGGAGTGCACAAAAGTTTGGCTAAAACATGATAAAATACACGCAACAATTAGAAAAGGGTTCCAGCCTGCTGGTTTGAACCTAAACAGTATTGGGATTTACGCGGGAAAAGGTTTACCAATGTTTTTGTTAAACTAGAATTTTCTGCACATTTAAAGGGAACGTAAACTCTGGTGAACGTGCGTGGTCAGTTAAAAGCTTTTTCCTCATAGAATCCAAATCGTGTATCAGATATTTTTTTACATTTTTTTTTAAAGCAGTACTAAACGTTCGCTACACTGGAACAACATATAGGCCACCATGTTTGAAGAATCGTGACGTCAGCGTATACTAGTTCTTCTGCCTCTGGAGGTAAAAACGCGTCAATTGGCAGAGGTGCAGTATTCGATACCGTAGCTTACACACACAGGTACTTCTATCTACCGTTCTATGTTCCACCCCCAACCATAGTCTAGACTATGGTTGGGGGTGGAACATAGAACGGTAGATAGAAGTACCTGTGCTTACAAACATGAACGAGAATGATAGTGCGACGTGTCGGGATTACCTGGCAACTTGTGACAGTCAAATACAGAGCAGCCCGGCATGGTAGAATATCTGACAGAATCAGGCCGTATTCTACAACGAAACTAATCTATAACTTTGCATCTATCAGTCGGGGAACGGAGAGGTGCATGAAAACGACCATGTGCGGCCATGTCCGGAGATTATCGGCACAACTGAATATTACGCTTTCCCGTTGGTTTAAAATCGTGCCCAAAATTAACATGGCGGCGCCCTCAAGAAATTGCAAATCACAGTATTTTCTATGTTTGCGTCTTTCTCATTCATTGGAAAAAAAATGAGAAAAAATCTTTGTCACGATTTTTTTAATCTATAGGGACTCTTGTATAATTCCCGCGATGTTTTACCACAGAGTTTACGTTCCCTTTAATATGTTCAAGATTTACAAATTCAAGCGTGTTCTCAAAGCTCTCGCCGCAAGCCATTTACATGTACAATGTCAGTCAAGTCATTTCCAAATCTCCAGTTCGGAAGCAGTGTTATGTTTCTACCATGAATAGATTGCCTGGGGTTCGCCATATCAAACTAATTATCCTCTTTAGGAATGTCGTTAAAGGAAGGTTATGTTTTTCTACCAAAACTGACCCCAACACATGTTTCTCATAAATAAATATGATAGGACATTTCGAGTCTATCCGGGGGCCCATTGCTGTACGCCCACGCGAATATCATCAATGTCGAATCAAGTAACAGTTTAACGCAAACTTTCAATTTCAGTTGTATCAGTCATACAAACCAGTACAAAAGTATAAACTGTTTTCAAAGCATTAGGAAGGGAATTAGGAATGATTGAAGGACTATAATCATGATAATATAGATTACCGATGGAGTGATAATTCGCAGATTGTTCTGTGGTATCTCTGCTTGTGCTATCTATTATTTTTGCGGTTTAACCCTGCCAGGCCTTGGTGGGTGGTGGTGAGGGGAGGAGGGACGGGCGGGGGTGTCAATTATGGCCATCCATAATCTCCAATAACTTCGAATAAAAAACTTGAAACAAGGGTAAAAGTGTGGTAAGTTCCAGAAATGTGACGTTTGCATAATTTTTCTCCAAAATTCATGCTTTTCTGCGAGAAAAAGTGGGCAAAAACTATTTCATTTCAGATCAGGTTAAAATTTGCTAATTCATCACGCAATCACAAATATAAAAATGTAGATTGTTTTACATTTTCTGGTAGAGATTGATTCACGGTTATGATGTGGTAAGTTTCAACCCCCTAGCTCAAAGGATGAGCAAAATATGTAGATGGGGTGGGGCTTCGGCCTGGACAGTGCAGGTCCCCAAATGCCCAGGCCAGGTAAGATTAACGACTTTACTGGACCACTAGCACTAGATCCTTACATCCTGTCACCTTGAACTCAGGGGCATTGTATAAGGGTGAATGTTTTATCGTGTCTAGTCTCTGCACGAATAAGTTGGAACTACAAATTCGTTAAAATATGACAGATTCACCAGAATGTCAAAGAAATTTATTGCAGCAACAGAAGGCGCCACAGCCCTGCAATCCGTCTCACGCTGCACGGGATATATTTGTATACAGTGAGAAAAATCATTGCTAAAAGGAGTCCATCGACCAGACGTTTCGTTGTTGATTACGTGGTCCAGGGGAGATAAATCTATAAGACTGTCCATCACAAATTTGGTTTTAGTCGGTGTTATGCCCCTTGTTATAGAGATATCAATGTTCAAACAATTCGCTCGAAATCTTCAATGTAATGGAACCTGATATAGTCAGGGCTGTTAGGGATTTTTTGGTTCACATTCTTCCAAAAGCACCAAATTTGGCCCATATGTCGCCCATACCACACTATTTCGATTTTTGATATGGTCGCCACCCGGATTAGAGGTCAATCGTAGTTAAATAACTAAAGGGCTAGAAATATGAATAATAACACTTTTTAATGGTTTTGAGGGTCGGGGAATCTGATTGTGATCTTATTTCAACGATTTGAGGTCAAAGTCACCCTTCAAGGTCACCCTAAAGATCATTTTAGGGACAATTTCGCCATTATCAGTGGCTTTGGAGCAAGATATATAAACTGCCTCATTCTAGTGATTTCCGGGGTTGAGTAACCCGAATCTGGCCTTATTTTGGCGATTCGGAGCAATATTTCATTTGATAGTTGCGATAGAGGTCATCCGAACCAGAGGTCAATTGTAGGTAAAACACCAAAAGAATCACAAATAATACCATAGGGGTTTTTAGCATTCGAAAAATCCGATTCTGATCTTATTTTGAAGATTTGAGGTCACCCCATTCTGGGGTCAAAGGTCAAAGATCAACAGTTACCACTAAGAACAATCGAACGAAGATTATTCAGGAAAAAAATTGTTAAAATACTTCGCAGATGACATCTGCTGACAAAATCCTATAACTATGCCGCTACGCCGCTATGTGTATTTAAATGTTCGAAATACAATACAAAGACCGCTTTAGCAACAATATACCAATGATTATTAGTACCTATACCTTCTGGCTTGCGCTCTCAAGAAACTGTGAAGTCGGGTCGCACCCAGTAAGGCTGTGGAAGAGGGGTAGTGCCAAGGATTTTGACGGACCGAGATCGGAACAAATGGTATGGACTGGAATGTCACAATATTTTTTTCCAGTACCGAAGCCCACCAAGAGTTCCGATAGACCGAGGGTCTTCAAAGACCGGACATCGCTGTCCATCGTGCGAACATAGGCTGTTGTATGACCCTCCTCCGTGGCATGTGCTAGATGCAGGAGGACCCTGGTGTCCGCCTCGGAATGGTTGCACGGTTGAAGTATTGTGAGGTCACAACGCCTGTTGAAGAACACGGACTCAAAACGGGTACACAGAAGGAGCTTTCCGCTCATGTCAGTCTTGGAGATCTGTCTGCTGATGAATGAGAAAGGCTCCTTTTTGTTAACATTTTTAAGAAGCCGCTGATCCATTCATACTTCGGGATTTTAGGGGTTCAGGAAAAAGTATTGTGGCATTCCAGTCCAAACCATCTGTTCCGATCTTGGTCCGTCAAAGTCCGTGGCACTACCTCTCTTTCACAGCTTAACGGGGTGCAAGGCGACTTCACAGTTTCTTGGATGTGGCAAAAAGACTGCCTGGGCAGCCTGTACAAGCATATCGGACCTCACCGACACACGAATGGCTCTCACACACGATCCTGACACTCTCGAGTCCGTACATATGGAGCTTATAGAACGCTTCATCCTACTAATGTACAGCAAGGGATGTGGTGCAGCCGGTGTCATTGAGGCCAAGCATCACCTCTTCATCACTGCAACCAGATCGCTGGAAAACATCCCATCTCCCAAGCCGCGCTGTTGCAGCATGTGAAGGGAGCGCTACTGCAAGAGAGTTTCTACTGGAGTCAGGTCACTTCAATCCAGCAGGAAATCCCTGACTTCAGTGAGTGAAGCTGGCACAAAGATTGCACCAGTACATGGCAACCGCTATGGACAACTCTCAGCGACACCTCTATGGCACATGCACTGCGGCTGACTCAAGGCATGCACGGGAAGGTGCAAATTCAACTGTGCCGATGTCCGATACGCGACCCTCTGCAAATGCGAAGGCGGGTGCGTTAATAAAGAGGGCGGTGATGACAAGTATTACTTATTGCTGGCATCATAGAGCGCAAGCCAGAAGGCATAGGTAGTAAAAGTAATCATTGGTATAGTGTTGCTAAAGCGGTCTTTGTGCTGTATTTTTGACATTTAAATGCAAATAGTGGCGTAGCGGCATAGTTATAGCATTTGTCTGCAGATGTCATCTCAGAAGTATTTTAATAACATTTGTTCCTAAATAATCTTGTTTCCATTGTTTTTATTAGCAACTGTTGATCTTTGACCTTTAATTCCCAAATGAGGTGACCTTGACCTCAAATCGTCAAAATAAGGTCAGAATCTAATTCTCTGATGCCACAAAGCCCTATGGTATCATTTGTGATTCTAGCCCTTTTCGTGTTTCCTATAATTGGCCCCTGGTTGATCTCTGGTTCGGGTGACCTCTATCGTGAACCTCACATGCAATATTGCCTCAAATCGTCAAAATATGGCCAGATTCGGGTTACTCAACCCCGAAAATCGATAAAATGAGGTAGTTTGTGTATCTCGACTAAAAACCAATAAAAATGACGAATTTGACCCCCAAATGACCTTTAGGGTGACCTTGACTTCAAATCATTGAAATAAGATCAGAATCAGATTCCCCGACACCGATAACCACTAAAAAGTTGTATTATTCAT
>JAVTVY010011278.1:0-57627 GCA_036873755.1 Hanleya hanleyi
GTGACACCCGATCAGTATGTCGACACCTCTTCCCACTCCCTTATATGTGTTGTAATTTTTTCCTGTATATGGCGAGATTCTGCTGGTGGACGTTTCGTCACGAGGCCCGCCCCCTGTACAGACCTTTTGGTCTTTGATATATGTTGGCATTTGTGGGAAGTTGATGCTGGTTCGACATCGGGCCTTACAGACTAGTCTTTTGTGTTAATTGCCGTCATTACATCTGACGACGATACAGCTCACCAATCTCCAATGTACGAGTTGTCACAGCGAAACAGCTCACCAATTACCAGTATACGAGTTGTCAGAGTATTTCCATCATAGCTCTCTAGATTTGTATCTAATACCACTTATGCCGGTGCTAGGGGCCGTGTGGTCATATCATCCAAGTTGCCACATGAACAGGTACAATAAAAGCGTGCCTGAGATACAACACATATCACGAATCGTTAGATTCTTGGTATGTTTTTTAGAATAGGTTAACCAGAGGACTATTCTGTGAAGTCATGTGACGCAGTCAGTATGTCGGCACCTCTTCCCACTTCCCTTATATGTGTTGTAATTTTTTCCTGTATATGGCGAGATTCTGCTGGTGGACGTTTTCGTCCCCGAGGCCCGCCCCTGTACAGACCTTTTGGTCTTTGATATATGTTGGCATTTGTGGGAAGTTGATGCTGGGTCGACATCGGGCCTTACAGACTAGTCTTTTGTGTTGGTACCAAATCATTACATCCCTGACGACGATACAACTCACCAATTTCAATGTACGAGTTGTCTGTAAGGAAACAGCTTCCACCAATTACCAGTATACGAGTTGTCAGAGCATTTCCATCATAGCTCTCTAGATTTGTATCTAATACCGCTTATGCCGGTGCTAGGGGCCGTGTGGTCATATCATCCAAGTTGCCACATGAACAGGTACAATAAAAGCGTTGCCTGAGGATACAGCACATATCACGAATCGTTAGATTCTTGGTATGATAACTTTAGAATAGGTTAACCAGAGGGCTATTATGTGAAGTCTCATGTGACATGATCAGTATGTCGACACCTTCCCACTCCCTTATATGTGTTGTAATTTTTTCCTGTATATGGCGAGATTCTGCTGGTGGACGTTTCGTCCCCGAGGCCCGCCCCTGTACAGACCTTTTGGTCTTTGATATATGTTGGCACTTGTGGGAAGTTGATGCTGGGTCGACATCGGGCCTTACAGACTAGTCTTTTGTGTTAAATGCCGTCATTTACATCTGACGACGATACAACTCACCAATTTCCAATGTACGAGTTGTCACAGCGAAACAGCTCACCAATTACCAGTATATAAGCTGTCAGAGCATTTCCATCATAGCTCTCTAGATTTGTATCTTATACCGCTTATGCCGGTGCTAGGGGCCGTGTGGTCATATCATTCAAGTTGCCACATGAACAGGTACAATAAAAGCGTACCTGAGATACAACACATATCACGAATCGTTAGATTCTTGGTATGTGCTTTAGAATAGGTTTACCAGAAGACTATTCTGTGAAGTCATGTGACGCAGTCAGTATGTCGACACCTCTTCCCACTCCCTTATATGTGTTGTAATTTTTTCCTGTATATGGCGAGATTCTGCTGGTGGACGTTTCGTCCCCGAGGCCCGCCCCCTGTACAGACCTTTTGGTCTTTGATATATGTTGGCATTTGTGAGAAGTTGATGCTAGGTCGACATCGGGCCTTACAGAATAGTTTTTTGTGTTAAATGCCGTCATTTACATCTGACGACGATACAACTCACCAATCTCCAATGTACGAGTTGTCACAGAGAAACAGCTCACCAATTACCAGTATACGAGTTGTCAGAGCATTTCCATCATAGCTCTCTAGATTTGTATCTAATACCGCTTATGCCGGTGCTAGGGGCCGTGTGGTCATATCCAAGTTGCCACATGAACAGGTACAATAAAAGCGTACCTGAGATACAACACATATCACGAATCGTTAGATTCTTGGTGTGTGCTTTAGAATAGGTTATCCAGAAGACTATTCTGTGAAGTCATGCGACGCAGTCAGTATGTCGGCACCTCTTCCCACTTCCCTTATATGTGTTGTAATTTTTACCTGTATATGGCGAGATTCTGCTGTTGGACGTTTCGTCCCCGAGGCCCGCCCCCTGTACAGACCTTTTGGTCTTTGATATATGTTGGCATTTGTGGGAAGTTGATGCTGGGTCGACATCGGGCCTTACAGACTAGTCTTTTGTGTTAATTGCCGTTATTTACATCTGACGACGATACAACTCACCAATCTCCAATGTACGAGTTGTCACAGCGAAACAGCTCACCAATTACCAGTATACGAGTTGTCAGAGCATTTCCATCATAGCTCTAGATTTGTATCTAATACCGCTTATGCCGGTGGTAGGGGCCGTGTGGTCATATCATCCAAGTTGCCACATGAACAGGTACAATAAAAGCGTACCTGAGATACAACACATATCACGAATCGTTAGATTCTTGGTATGTGCTTTAGAATAGGTTAACCAGAGGGCTATTCTGTGAAGTCATGTGACGCAGTCAGTATGTCGACACCTCTTCCCACTCCCTTATATGTGTTGTAATTTATCTTCATAGACGTGTAACCCCACCCGGGGTGTAAGGGGAAGAATGGCTCGTAGGACTGGTGACATGCTTGATCCAATGACGAACGGTGAATGACACACACTCTGTCTGACTCGTATTTATGGTGAGGTCTCACTGTCAATGCCACAGCGCCAGGGTCAATAGGGCACAGACTATTGTGAGGCCAACCAGCCGTCGCTGGTTCCGGCGTGAGCGCTCGTGGTCCATAGCCCGAGCATCAAGGATGGCTGTCATAGTCCAGTAGTGGTGAGTGATGACACACCTCTCCATCGTGTGCACTCTGTCGAGGACCGCTTCTGTGAACTCTTTCAGGATCTGGCGTCGCCCCTCGTTGTCGGCGCCATCTCAAAACATGGACCGAACCACTGCTCTGTAACCTGTGAGTGAATTAACCACGGCCGCATGCTGTAAAATGCGAGTCGCATAGGGATGGATGTCTGTCATGGCTCTGTAATCGTAGAAATGAAAGTGTGGGATCCAGAGGGACGTGTTTTATAGACCATGTCACACATGCGTGCCTAGACGTAGCTCTACGGGTGTAGTCCGTGATACGTACTATTCTGATTGGTTATGTGGCTCCTATAGATATAATACCTCATCGACAATGGGGACTACTTGTTCCAAAGCCGTCCATAGATCGGGGTCCAGGGTAAAACCACCGTCGTTCAGACAGAGGAGTCGAGCGAAAAAGGGACCGCAGAAAATGTAGACGTCGTCACACAGGTGAATGCTATCACCATGCAGGTCACCCAACAACACCCGTTTCATGGTAGTCCATCCTTCCGGTGACAAAGATACGTGCGCTTTGGGTTCAGGCGTAGACCAATACCTAAGTCCGCTATCGATGAGGTCCACTCGTTTGGGGTACAACAAAAGGGTGCAGCCAGGTGTAAGCCACCGGGTAGCCACAGTCCCTTCTTTCACCTCGGGGTGTAGTAAGTCATCCACCTCGGGGAGTACATCTTTCAGTGTCATCCATAAGGGTAGACAGAGTGTGATATAGGTACCTCCACTCGGTTCCAACCGGGGAAAAGGGAATCCTCTCCAGCAGTGCGTATGTGCACGCCGACTTCCACGTGCATGAAATCCCTTTCGGGCTCTTTTCCCTGTAACAATCGTGTCAATAGAGTACAGCCTGATAGCGATAACAAAATCTTCACCTTCTGCGGTGCGTCTTGGACCAGCTCCAGGTGATCGTCATTGACGATGAGGTAGGCGTGGGACGTCAGTTGGAATAACGACCCGACGTTCATCCGCGCACTTCCGGTGATGCCGCGCACTTCCGGATAACCCGCGCGCGCGCGCGCTGTGGCCGGGCCGGGCCGGAAAAAAACCCGGATGTTGAACATCCGGACCCTACGTCTAAAGGGAACTTGAAACTCTTCTGTGTTCGAAGGTAGTTTTAGTGAACCCGGAAGTGACGTCTGTGCGCAGAACCCACACAACCACCCAACCCCAACCAGGGACCCCTAGCGGTGGGTCACATACACACACACTCCCACGCATCCCCCAACATGCCTGCTTTCTATACTACGACCAGACTGCGCATGCGCAGACACTTGAACACGGACGAACCCTGAGTCCAATCGGATGTTGCTTCCCAAGAGCTTCAACATAAGACCTCATACGACCCCATCGGACCCATAGTGACCCCTGTCAAATTGTCTATTTCCATACACGTTCTCTACTGCGCATGCGCAGAATGACGTCAGTTCCACGTCACACCCACCCCGTCGGATATCCCCTCACGACTGCTTTACATGGATACCTCACTCGACCCCATCAGACCATTAGGGGCCTACCTAAACTCCAACACGTCTATTTCTATACTACAGCCAGACTGCGCAGGCGCAGACTATTGACAACGAACGACACACTAGCCCAGGCGGATGCTCCCTCACGACAGCTTCAAAATAAGACCTCATACGACACCATAGGATCATCAGGGGCTCACCTAAACCCTAAAACGTCTATTTCCACACCCTTTTCCCAGAATTCCCTGTCTGCGCATGCGCAGAATGTGGACAACGGCCGAGACCCTAGTCCAATCGGATGCCCCTCACATAGGCTTCACATTGATACCTCACTCAACTCCATCGGTTCACTAGGGGCTCACCCACATCCCAAAACGTCTATTTTCATACACTTTCTCTATTGCGCATGCGCAGAATGACGATATTCCGACCCCACATCCACCCAGTGGGATGCCCCCTCACATAGGCTTCACATTGATACCTCACTCGACCCCATCGGTCCATTAGGGACCCCCTAGACCCCAAAACGTTTATTTCCATACACTTGGTCTACCGCGCATGCGCAGAATGACCATATTCCAACCCCACACCCAGCCCATCGGATGCCCCCTCACATAGGCTTCACATTGATACCTCACTGGACTCCATCGAACATCTTCACGGACCTCACCGAAAAGACACGGACCTGACCGAAGAGACACGGCAGTGAACGACATTGTGGGAAAAACCCCAGTGCATGTTCCTCTCACCGAAAAGACACGGAGATGAACGACATTGAGGCCCCACAGACAGGTCAGTACATATCCTATCATGTTCACAGGTCACGTGACATTGACCCAGACCGGAAGTGACGTCATACGGGACTGGTGGTGCCCCCTGGCCGAAAAAGGGGAACCAAGAGTTACTTCCCTGGAAAACCGACTAGTATTCGTGTTCTACCTACTACTCCCAAGGGTATAGAGTGGAAGTTCGAACCCCCTAGAGCAAGGGGTAAGAAGTAATTAGCGGGGCTATTTCGCGCCCCCCCCCCCACCCAAGGCCTGGACAGGTCCCAAAAAGCCCAGGCCAGATAGGGTTAACTCGAAAACGAATACATTATGACGTCTCCGTATGTAAATGAGCTCCGGTACTTGAAACAACAATACTGGACTTTAATATGGAGAGAATTAGAAAGTTATCTCAAGTCAGATATATTATCAATATCACACCGTAATGGTGGCCATTTTGTGGAGATCAGTTTTTTATACAGCATGGAAAATTTGTGCAGACTTAATTATCGATTTTTGACATGCCTCAAAGTATGCGACTAATTAAAAGGAACAGACTTTTGGAGCATTCCCTTGATTCCAGTCACTGAGGTAAATAATATTCATAAAATCTATTACAATTTGGTACTCGGTAAATGTGTGTCCAAAGCGCCCCCTAGTGGCCGTTAGGCGAATCATTTGGCGGTATGAATCAGCGGGGGGATCAGGAGAGCAAGGGACAGAGTGGGACAAGCTGCTATATGAGTGTAGATAACAAGGGACAGAGTGGGACAAGCTGCTATATGAGTGTAGATAAGGTGATCTCTGGCATACTAGTATTTTGTCATTTTTGAAGCATTAAAAGAGATTTCATTGTAACACAAATAACACAATTCACTCAAAACATTTATCATCCTTAAAAAAAATGTATATTTAGTAGGACATATATTGAAACAACAAATTTTGATGTTGGTTTGAGGTCTCATAAATTTTGCTAAAAGAAAGAGTGTTCCCTATAAAAGACAAGTATAGAAACCCAGGACAGGCTGAACATTTTATTAAACCATACATTAATTTCTATGAAACTGACCATAGTAGTTTTTTCCAGCCTGATATTCCAGTGTATGTATTTGAAGAAAAATACAAATTTTGCAAGTTTTGGTATTGAGAACAAAACCAGCTTTATTACAAGAAATGCAGTTTTGCCCACATCAATATCACATGTGATTTGATGATTCGAGTATTTCTGGCTGCGCATTTCGGTCACCAGTTAAATATCTACCAACATCCAAGAATCAAGAGCACGTACTTTAGTGATTGCGGGAATCGGTTATCATCAGGATTATCAGTGAAATGGATTAATTCTATGATCTATCACGATGATGTACCGTTAGTCTGCTTACCTGACTGATTCTATAATATATCACGATAGTGTACCGTTAGTCAGCTTACCTGACTGATTCTATGATATATCACGATGGTGTACCGTTAGTCAGCTTTCCTGGCTGATTCTATGATATATCACGACGGTGTACCGTTAGTCAGCTTAACTGGCTGATTCTATTATATATCACGATGGTGTAGCGTTAGTCAGCTTACCTGACTGATTCTATGATATATCCCGGCGATGTACCGTTAGTCAGCTTTCCTGACTGATTCTATGATATATCACGATGGTGTACCGTTAGTCAACTTAACTGGCTGATTCTATGATATATCACGATGGTGTACCGTTAGTCAGCTTACCTGGCTGATTCTATGATATATCCCGGCGATGTACCGTTAGTCAGCTTTCCTGACTGATTCTATGATATATCACGATGGTGTACCGTTAGTCCACTTAACTGGCTGATTCTATGATATATCACGATGGTGTACCGTTAGTCAGCTTACCTGGCTGATTCTATGATATATCACGATGATGTACCATTATTCAGCTTGTCTGGCCGATTCTATGATATATCATGATGGTGGACCATTGGTCAGCTTACCTGGCCGATTCTACAATATATCACGCAGTGTATCGTTATTCAGCTTACCGTACTTATTCTATGATATATCAGGATGATGTACCGTTAGCTTACCTGCCTGTTTCTGCGACATATCTCGATGGTGTACCGTTAGTCAGCTTACCGGGCAGATTCTATAATACATCAGGATGGTGTACCGTTATTCGGCTTACCTGTCTGAATCTATATCTATCACGACGGTGTACCGTTAATCAGCTTACCTGGCTGAACCTATGATCTATCACAATGGTGTACCGTTAAGACAGTTTGCCTTGCTGATTCTATGATATATCACGACAGTGTACCGCTAGTCAGATTACCTGGCTGATTCTATGATATATCAGGATGGTGTACCGTTAGTCAGCTTACCTGACCGACTCTATGATATTTCACGATGGTGTACCGTTAGTCAGCTTACCTGACCGACTCTATGATAGATCGCCATGGTGTACCGTTAGTCAGCTTACCTGGCTGATTCTATGATATATCACGATGGTGTACCGTTAGTCAGCATGGACGATATTGTTGTTGATACCAATGATTACATTAACACCATGGATGATATTGTTGTTGATACAATGATTACTTTAACAACATGGATGATATCGTTGTTGATACCAATGATTACATTAACACCATGGACGATATTGTTGTTGATGCCAATGATTACAGTAACAACATGGACGATATTGTTGTTGATACCAATGATTACATTAACACCATGGACGATATTGTTGTTGATACCAATGATTACATTAACACCATGGACGATATTGTTGTTGATACCAATGATTACATTAACACCATGGATGATATCGTTGTTGATACCAATGATTAACACCATGGACGATATTGTTGTTGATACCAATGATTACAATAACACCATGGATGATATCGTTGTTGATACCAATGATTACATTAACACCATGGACGATATTGTTGTTGATACCAATGCTTACATTAACACCATGGATGATATTGTTGTTGATACAATGATTACATTAACACCATGGATGATATCGTTGTTGATACCAATGATTACATTAACACCATGGACGATATTGCTGTTGATACAATGATCACATTAACGCCATGGACGATATTGTTGTTGATACAATGATGACATTAACACCATGGACGATACTGTTGTTGATACCAATGATTACATTAACACCCTGGACGATATTGTTGTAGGCTAACATGTATATATGTTCAATATCGGCATGACGCTTATATGGAGGCGTACACGACGTAATCCACACAACTATTAGATATATATATTATATAATATCTGTCCCGTATTATACCATATCTGTGCTGGTTTATACAATGTCTGTCTTGTATTATATCATGGGTGTCCTCTCACCGCAGTGCTAGAAGAACACAATGAACTTATTGATGCTTTGTCACCAGTATCTGCTCTTGCGTGTTGATTTAGAAACCTTTTTTTCAACAGTGCTATATTTTCGTACTGAGCCCTTACATGCTTCTTCAGCGTGGTCTTCACAGCAGAACTGTACGGACAATAGGAACACTTGTATGGCTTCTCAGCAGTATGAATGTAGTTTCAGGGTTCGGCTTCACAGCAGACCTATACGGACAAAGAGCACTTGTATGGTTTCTCATCAGTATGGATTAATTCATGTAGCTTCAGGGTTCGTTTCACAGCAGAGCTATACGGACAAGGAGCATTTGTATGGTTTCTCAGCAGTATGGGTGCTTTTATCATGGATACTCTCATGTTCCTTTAGCCTGGTCTCCACAGCAGCGCTAAACGGACAAAAAGAGCGCCCTTATGGCTTCTCGCCAGTGTGGATTCTCTCCAGTCACTTCAGGCTTACACTCCAAGCAGTGCTATAGGAACAGGCAGCATCTGTATGGTTTATCTCCGGTGCAGATTCTTTCATGTCGTTTTTGGCTTCCTTTTTTAATAGCGCTGTATAAACAAAAGAGGGTATTTGCATGCTTTCTCACCAGTGTGTCTTCTCATATGTAACTTCCGGTTTTCACTCACAAAAGTGCTATATGAACAAAGTGATCTTTCATGTCGTTTTAGGCTCTCTTTTTTTAATAGTGCCATACGAACAAAGACGACATTCGCATGGTTTCTCGCGAGCTTGTCTTCTCTAATTTAGCTTTATGTTTTCACTCACAGAAGTGCAACATGAACAGCGAGAGCATTATTATGGCTTCTAAACAGTGTGTTTTCTTTCATGTCGCTTCAGGCATTCTTTTCTAATAGTGCTATACGAACAAAGAGGGCATTTGTATGGTTTATTGCCAGTGTGTATAGTTTCATGCTCCTTCAGTCTATCTTTTCGGATCGTGGTAAACGAACAAAAAGAGCATTTATATGGTTTCTCACTACTGTGTATTGCCTCATGATCCTTCAGGCGTGCTTTTTGGTTAGTGCTATATGAACAAAGAGAGCATTTGTATGGTTTTTCGCCAGTGTGAATTCTCTCATGTTGTTTCAGGCTACCACTCACAACAGTGCTATACGGACAAAGAGAGCATTTGAATGGTTTATCATCAGAGTGATTTCTCTCATGATATCTCAGGTTCCCTTTCTGGTTCGTGCTATATGAACAAAGAGGACATTTGTATGGTTTCTCACTAGTATGGATTATCTCGTGAATCTTCAGGTTCGCTTTTTGGTTCGCGCTATAAGAACAAAGAGAGCATTTGTATGGTTTCTCACCAGTATGGATTATCTCATGTCTCTTCAGAACTCCTTTTCGGGTAGTACTATATGAACAAAGAGAGCATTTGTATGGTTTCTCACCAGTATGGATTATCTCATGTCTCTTCAGAACTCCTTTTCGGGTAGTACCATATGAACAAAGAGAGCACTTGTATGGTTTCTCATCAGTATGGTTCATCTCGTGAACCTTCAGGTCCGCTTTTTGGTTCGCGCTATAAGAACAAAGAGAGCATTTGTATGGTTTCTCACCAGTATGGACTATCCCGTGAATCTTCAGGTCCGCTTTTTGGTTCGCGCTATATGAACAAAGAGAGCATTTGTATGGTTTCTCAACCGTGTGGATTATCTCATGTCTCATCAGGTCTCCTATACGGATAGTACTATGTGAACATAGAGAACAGTTGTGTGGTTTGTCGCCCGGATGTGTTATTTTATGCGTGGTTGGATCTCCATTCACGACAGTACAATATGAACAGTCTGGACATTGAGATGTCTTTTCAACAAGTTCTCCTACCAGGTTCGTCAATCCTGACTCTGTTGAAGAAGGATAAGCCCTATACTTTCTCATCTGCAACATTTCACGCCTGATGCCTGCTCTATTCTCATTCCCTGGTCCGTTGGTGGAACTATTCTCATACCATGGTCCTTTGGTGCAGCTAGTCTCACTCCATGGACTGAAGAGAGATTTGTACAAGGCCACAGGGACAGGTCCGTCCAGCGACTCCTTATCCTCCAAACCTCGGATCTGATCTGTGACCAGAACATCGTGCTTATTGTCCTGAAAATATTAACATTCAACAATATTTGAACATAAATACTTTATATCACCAAATAATATACTATAATATTTTGACGGTCATGTGACCAGTAGATTGCTAATTGTCAGATTCGTTATCAACATGTACAACATTACGTTGTTATGGCAATTGTTTTATAGATTGCGTATACAACACCATTTTTTTTATAATGGACTTCTGGGATCATTGCGAATAGCACTATGGTATTTAGGCTCCAGTAGAAGGTCCCGATACTGAATACCTCTCGTAAGGGCTACGCTAAACTGTGAAATTTTTGGAGTACTTTTAAAAGGAATAACATGTGACAAGAAAAATGTAAATTTCGAAGAATTTTACTGTATTCTTTATATATGCAAGACCATAACTTGTACGTTTCATTTCGTCGCAGGCATGGTGCTGTATCATATAGGAGTATTTTCCTTTGTTGCTTATATTACATGGGACTACGGCCTGTTTATGCCTTAAATTTCCTAGTGATGACAGACAGTCTTTATTCTTTCTGGGATCTGATGAACTCTGCAGAAGACCACTCCTCCCTAAACACCTCACCACAACCAACAGGAACAACTTACGTTCCAGTACGGCTCTTCTTTAATGTTGAGAGTAATCTCCGGTTCTGTGTAGTTGACCACATCAGTCAGATCAAACTGGTTGCTTGCTTCAGTTTTTATCTTTTTTGTTTCTACAGCTCCTAGGAATCGGTCATATATTGTTGGTACATCTTCTAGGGTTTGGTCATGTATTGTTGGTACATCTCCTAGGTTTTGTACATATAGTGTTGATACATCTCCTAGGTTTTGGTCATAATTTGTTGGAACATCTCCAAGGTTTTGGTCATACATGTATATTGTCGGAACATCTACTATGTTTTTGTTACATATTTTACTATCAGGACTCTCGGCCCCGTCTTTGCAAGACTGAAACTGAACCCCACTCTTCTGGTCAGGTGACTGTGCTTTCATTGGATTCGGTTCCATTTCGGTTCACGTGAATTTGCCAGGGAGACCTGAAATTTAAGACATAAGAATCATACGGTGTCCAATTTTCAACACCAAGTCAAAATGTCCATTGAAGTCAAAGAAATTCGGCGTCTTGTGCTTCAAATGTTTACCCTGCTGATTGATTACTATGACCATTGAAGTAGAATGTACGAAAAAATTTTTTTTGATACAATATACTGAAAAATAAAACCAAACATTGACAACAATTAGGCCTATGAATACTTTCCCGATAAATGGATGGACATTTTTGTATTCATGACAACAGCAATTCATGATAGGGTCTATTAATTGTTATGTTTCACTTGAAACGTCTTTGTTTATCGAACATCAAGCCATACTCACAAATTTTGGCCTGAATCCCCAAGATGAAAGACCTGCGTAAACAAACAGAAAGACTCGAATTCATGCAAAAAATCCAACGCGCGGTAGGCTTCACATTGCGGCAAGATTATTACCCGAAACAAAGTCGGATTGTTTTTCACGATATGTGTTTTGGGTAATTACGGTACCTAATCAGTTGGTTTCAGAACCTTTCATCGCTTTCCGCAGGAGAAATGTAACTTTTTGTGTTTTTCATTTTGAATACAAGAAGGAAATGATTCAAACGATCGGTTAGCCGTTAGGTAGTATCTGCGCTAACCCAGCCAAATCAAATGCCTTGCAGATCGTCTGGCTAAAACGTTCAACGCAACATCTCTCGGAGCATTGGAGCAATCCCCGGCAGATGCTATGGGGGCGCTGCATATTCGATGTACCCAGACTTCATCCGCCTCTTGGTTCTGCGGTGGCCAGATAAACATTGTAACGTGTACGAGCAAGGATGACTGACGCCGATGTAAAGGTATATTATTCCTACAAAGTAGGCCCTCATTTGCAAATTGTCTGGTGATGAGTCAGTGAGTCCATTCGAATTCTTTCGTCAGCAAAACAAGGAGAACCGTTGACATTAGAACCTTGATTATTAGCATGAACGTGCGTTCGGGGACTGTTACTGGTCAGCAAGTTCTGAGCTGACCCAATTTTGATAACAATTTGACCTACTTAGGTGACCTATAACATTACGCTGGGAACCCCAAGTCATCTAGGTGAATATTACGTTTGAACTCTCAAGTCATCTTCCTCACCCTACTTGCTAGGTCCTGTGACGTTAGTCACACTACTCATGTGGTATATTTTGCACAAATATTATACGCGGTTACAAATAATAGGATAGAATCGCGTGAAGATGTAACGTTATGCAGCAGAATAGTAATTACTTTTATGTACAGACACTAGGAAAGTGTATGCAAAAGTTAATGTTATGTACAAATACCATGATAGAGTAGCCTATGCATATAATTTTACAGTTTGTGCCAAATGATATAGGAGAGTGTGTGCATATAATTTACAGTTAATGGACAGTAACAGTATATATATTTATTTGTATGGATACGCGTCGCGTAAAAGGGCGGCCTGGTTGCTGGTCCTTCTCTTCTAGTGCCGTCTACGATCTTTGTAGTATCTTCAGCCCTCGAAAAGCGATTTTATGACTGACTGCGACCCGGTCGCGACACTCTGCGACCTGGTCGCGACCTTTTACGACCCGGACGCGACCCTTTTACGACCTGGTCGCGACCCTTTTACGACCCGTTCGCGGCCCTCACAGACTGCACGATTTGTTGGGTTATTTCGGTAGGAGAGATTGACCCAAGTATTTCTGTATGTGTAGTGTTTTTATCTAAAATCCGATGGCGGGTGGATCCCTACTAACTTCGAATACCGGTTCACGACCGATGACATCGGAGGATGGATTAAACTGACCACGTCCCACAGCACGTGCTGTTTGACTGTATCGCGACTCAACATTAGTGAGCACTCTGCTTGCATAAGAAATTACGCGTCCATCCTGGACAAGCATTGAGCCCAAACCCACTGGACTCTGGTCAACGATCATTCCAATATCCTTCCTTGGATCAAAGTAAGACATCACGGTTTCTCTTGCACAGTGTTGTAAGCTGCTCCTTCAGCTTCTGGAAGACATTTTCATGTTCATCAGACCATGTCCATGACATCTTGCTTGGTGAGCCGTCGTAAGGGTTCCGCTAATGTAGCGTAGCCGTTGATGAACACTAGTTCATCATACCCAGGAAACTTAACTTCGGAGACATTTCCTGGACAAACAGAGTGGCGAATGGCGTCAATTTTCTTCGGATCAGGATACATGCCGCCTCCGCGGAATACAAGGCCATAGAAATCGTGCTTGGGTTTGTTAAACTCGCATTTCTCCTTGTTTAGTGTAATGCCTTCTTCGTCAAGACGTTTTGGTGTAGCTTCTAGTGCGAGGATTATGGTTGCGTCGCGTTGTGCCGCAGATTACAATATCGTCGCTGATATACTTCGTGTCATCAATATCCTGTATCATCTGGCGGATGGTTTCTCGAAATATCTCTGAAGCAGAGGAGATCCCAAAATTCAGACGTTTGTATCGAGAAAGTCCAATATGACAGCTGAACGTTGTAATGTACGGAGAGTCCGGATGCAGCTCCAACTGATGATATCCTGCGCGTAAATCCAGCTTACTGAAAACTTTGACCCATTGAGATCAGTAATCAGTTAGTCAATGGTAGGTATCTGGTGTCGTTCGCAAATGATTGATATTTTTTCGGCACGCATGTCTAGCAGTCGCGTATGGGTCCAGGTTCCTTTTGGGGAGGCGTCACGATATGGGGGAATCCTCCCCCTTTATCAATAACGTCGTTCTTCAGTAATTTTTGTATTTCCTGTTTCACCTGACCACGCAGGTGAAATGACGTTCTGCGGTGTCTTGGAGCGACGATTTTCACTGTTTCATCAATGTGTAATTTACAATCATGTTTGTCACTTTGCCAATGCCAATGAAAAGTTTCGGATACTTTTATGTAGGCGATTCCACTGTATTTAGTACTTTGATCAAGCCCAGCTCTTGAGCTGTACTGTATCCCAAAACTATGGAAGCCGGATGCGGCCATTCGTGCCTTCGTAACTTCGCCTTACTCACAACGCGAAGCGACAAAGCCGCTAAGTCACGAAGCCGCGAAGGAGCGAAGACGCGAAGTCGCGATGGCGAAGGCGCGACGTCGCGATGGCGAAGGTACGAAGCCACGAAGCGGCGAAGGCGAAGACGCGAACGGAGGAAGCGAAGTGACGAAGTTGTACAGCATCGTCCCTTCGTGGCTTCGCCTTCGCCCCTTCGTGTCTTCGCCTTCGCCCCTTCGCGTCTTCGCCCCTTCGCCTTCGTCCCTTCGCGTCTTCGTCCCTTCGTCCCTTCGCGTCTTCGCGGCTTCGCCCCTTCGCGTCTTCGCCCCTTCGCGCCTTCGCCCCTTCGCCCCTTCGCGTCTTCGCGTCTTCGCCGCTTCGCCCCTTCGCGCCTTCGCCTCTTCGCGCCTTCGCGCCTTCGCGGCTTCGCCTCTTCGCGTTTTCGCGCCTTCGCGGCTTCGCCTTATGCTCTCTGTTGATTTATACATAATCGGGGCTAACGAAACTCAGCTGGGCTTTATTCCTGACATTATGAAAATTCTAGAAAAATATAACTTGAGTGACGTTTTACTAATAGAGTATACCGACTGCAGTAATTTTCCATCAACCGAGAGATGGAAAAGAATCGTGTCCAGTGCCGTACGGACGTTTGGGGAGCGTTTGTGGTTGAGAAAAATGGAACTGGACACTGATTTTAATAGATTTGTAAAAGTGTACAACAAACTGGTACCGTCCGTCTGGTGGCAGCTGGCGAGACGGTATCCGCAACACAAAGACTCTATACATTACCTAATGACTCTGATAATTACGGTGCGAGAAATGGATCAAAACGAACTGTGTCACATATGTGGAAAGCTGTATTCTGATGTTTTAGAACACATAGTCTTGTCTTGTGATAAGACGGAAAAAATACGAGATAGATTATGGTGTTCTTTGTTGAATATAGTGATATCAGCTTTGGTGTATATTTGCATGGTTTAGATGATTGGGACCTTTTGCATGTGTTGTTGGGTGGGCCACTACAGTATGACATAGCAGATGTATACGACGATTTCAGAATTAACGGTGTGAAAAGTATCAACGAAATGAAAAGTCAGTATTATCAGCAGCACTGTTCTTTAATTCTTAATTATCGGTGACATATTGTAAAATTTCTGACGACTGATCTGCGACATTCAAGCCCACTGTAAAGTAATTCAGGTCAGAACCTAAAATGTATCTAAAAATGTATTTAAATTAACTATGTATAAAATATAAACGAAATGGAAAAAGTGTCATGGCAAGCAAACTGTGAATCTTATTAAAAAAAGGCATAAAACAACTGTATCTCATTGCGCTTGTTCCATCGAACATAATTATTTACCCATGTATGTATACATATATTATCGGTATTATTGTTCTCTAAACGTCAATTATCGGTGAAATTGGATAGTTATGTTCCAGACGACTGTGATCTGTGACATACATATCCCCTGCAAAAATATTTCAGGACTGTAACTATAATGTATATAGAACTGTATTTATATTAACTGTGTGTAAAATATACATCTTATAAGCAGATACTTATTTATTTATTCATTGAACATATTTATTTACTCATGTATGTACACATACTATTCATGCTCTCCAGAAGGAGGAATAAAGATGATAATAATAAGGCGAAGTCGCGAATAAGCGAAGCGGCGATGGCGCGAAGAGGCGAAGCGGCGAAGGGGCGAAGACGCGAAGCCGCGAAGGGGCGAAGCGGCGAAGGGACTTTATATGCTTTGTGATG
The DNA here is from genome assembly GCA_036873755.1 of Hanleya hanleyi. NCBI lineage: Eukaryota > Metazoa > Mollusca > Polyplacophora > Lepidopleurida > Hanleyidae > Hanleya > Hanleya hanleyi. The sequence continues at coordinate 16,399 of JAVTVY010011278.1, forward strand.
AACAACATGGTTTTACGACAAAAAACGCTTTTAAATCACAATGTAAATCTCTACTATTTCAAGCAACGATTAAGTATATTTGAATTAACACCACGTCTTGTGACATTTGGACTTTATTATTTTTACAATGTATGTTCGTGTTATGTTATTCTGATATGTTTCATTATGTTATATACTATTGTATTATAGTCTCTAATACTGGGTCTCATCGATCTGTTGCGATTTGATGTTAAATAAACGTAAACATAAACAACAAGTCAGGCAACATCATCCCATCCCAGTAGTAGGTAGAGGTTAAATTGACTCTACTTTCACCCGGATGTAACTATGACGTCACAACTTCCGGACGGTGGCGCCATCTGTACACTTTGGATGCAAGGGAGACAACTCGGACAGATCAAGGCATGTACTGACATATCTAGGCTATAGTTCCGGCAACCTTTGACCTCGAATTCTTCCGCGGTGATGCGATCATGTCTGGTGGTGATGCGGTCGCGGGAGAAAGCTTCCGCGGACAGAAAGTAATCCCATGGGTTGACTTCCAATGCTAATGTATACGGGGAATACCTAAATAGACGTTTTGGGATGTAGGGGAACCCCTAGTGGACCGATGGGGTCGAGTGAGGTATCAAAGTGAAGCATTCGTGAAGGAGCATCTGATGGGCTGGGTGTGGGGTTGAAATATCGGCATTCTGCGCATGCGCGGTGGCCAAAGGGTATGAAAGTAGACGTTTTGGGAGCTAGGGGAGCCCCTAATGGGCCGATGGAGTTGTATGAGGTATCAAAGTGAAGCCTATGCGAAGGGGCATCCAGTCATGGGTGTGTGCATGTAAAAATTTTCCTGAAAAAAAACGGAACACGGACTTTATCGAAAAATTCGGGAAAATGCCTATATGGGGTATGGGGGGTATATAGGTCGCCGGGCTTAACGGGGCTTGCATATCAATAGAGTTATCTCCCCCTAATTCCAGAGTGGGTGTATGTAAAATTTATCCTGAAAAAATACGGAACACGGACTTTATCCTAAATTACAGAAAAATGCCTATATGGGGTATGGGGAGGTATAGGACCATCCTGGGAAACCTACTTCTCGACATTTGCGGTGTAGGTTGTGGGGGTCTCGTTTTCTTAGTTTCGTCATTTAGAACACGATAGGAAGTGTCCCGGAGAGATACGGTGAAATTTTTGGAAAAAGTCACCGAGACCCATATAGACCCATATAGTCCCATACTGGAGGTATAGGATCGATGTTTGTCCCACTGGGAAACCTACTTCTATACATTTGCGGTAGGGTTGTTTGGATTTGTTTTCTTAGTCTCGTAATTTAAAATACGATAGGAAGTGTCCCGGCACGAATCGGTGAAATTTTTGAAAAAAGTCACCGAGACCCATATAGACCCATATACTCCCATACTGGGGGTATAGAACCGATGTTTGTCCCATTGGGAAACCTACTTCTATACATTTGCGGTAGGGTGGTTTGGATTTGTTTTCTTAGTCTCGTCATTTAGAACATGATAGGAAGTGTCCCGGCACGAAACGGTGAAATTTTTGAAAAAAAGTCACCGAGGACTGGGTAGGCTTATATAGACCCATATGCTGGGATATAAGCCCAATGTATGAATAAATCCATACGGGGTGGACATGTTGGAGCCTAGGTGAGTCCCTGGTGGTCCGATGGGGTCGAGTGAGGTCTTATTTTGAAGGTCTCACGCAGGAGCACTTGACTACACTAATGGATCGTACGTTGTCAATACTCTGCGCATACGCAGCCTGGCCGTAGTATAGAAAGCAGGCATTTTGGGGGGTGTGTGTGGGTGTGTTTGGGTTAGAGATGGGCTATTCACGGTTCGAATGGGTCGTGTGGGGTATCCATGTGAAGCCTATGTGAGGGAGTCTCTGATGGCGTGCATGTGGGGTTGACATAGGGTCATTCTGCGCATGCGCGGTAGCCCAAGTGTATGGACATAGACGTTTTTGGGGTCTAGGCGAGCCCTATTGACCTTTGACCTCAGAAATTTGCATATGACGTCACTTCCGGTTTGGGTGAATGAGGCGTGACCTTTGGACATGTCCAGACTTGTCTGTATTTGTCATGTACTGGGCTTGCGCAAGTGTGTGCGACGTCACTTCCGGTTTGAGTGAATTCACCCGGATGTAAAAATGACGTCACTTCAGGGGTTTTTTTTCAGAATGCTCAAACACACTACCTCCAACTTTCGCGGTCCCCCAGCGCGCGCGCGCAGGTTCTCCGGCCGCAGCGCGCGCGCGCGTTCTCCGGAAATGCGCGGCATCACCGGCAGTGCGCGGATGCCTGTCAGGTCAAACGGTCGAAAGGTATCCCTTTCGGCAAGGTTCGGAGGAGACAATGTTGCGGCATCGCTATATACAGAGCTTGAACCCCAAAAGGAGATTGTAAATGAACCTGGGAAGGATGGACAGTTCCATTTGGACCAATCAGCGGTCGGAGAAAAGAACCAATCAGCGGTCGAGAAAGAAAACCAATCAGCGGTCGAACAATCAGCCAATCGAATTGGGGTACTCACGGTGTGCTTTCTCCTACGTCCGCGCCTACATCCGGGTTCTTCTCAACATCCGGGTAATGTTTTCTGGACATGGATGGGTTACCTTTGGCTCCATTCTAGGCTACTGATTGGCTAATACGGTGTTCAAAGCCAGTTTCATGCATTATGCTCATATAACTTATAGTAATAAACTTAATCTATACGTGTTGGATGAGTCTTCACTCGCTGTCTTCCTTTACACGCACCTCAATGAAATGCCCGCTCCAAACCTAGACCAAAACACGTACTTGGTCTGTGGGCTGATTTCATTGGCTCTCTATTTGACTATAGTGCTCTTGCATTCTAACATTACATTTTGGCCCCATCCTACCTCACTGATTTCAATTTGACTGAATCTCCACATTGGGCATTTATGCATTATGAATAAAACACACAAGACAGGGTTTTTTGGTGAGATCTCATTTTGTTTTTTATTCAGTAACAACAACAACGTGAGAACAACCACGTGAAAAATGAAGCCCAGAACAAGGGGCTTGTACATTGAAAGAACTGAAGCCCAGAACAGGGGGCTCGTACTTTGAAAGAACTGAAGCCCAGAACAGCGGGCGTGTGTACATTGAAAGAACTTAAGCCCAGAACGGGGCTTGTACATTGAAATGATGGGCGGCCCAGCCATATACGAGTACATCGCGGTCCTCGGCCTTGGGGTACTCGTCAAACAGCTGTACGATGGTAGATAAGGTCCTTCCCCGGCTTCGATGGTACAGGTAAAACAAACAATATTGTCCGCACACGCTACTGGTCAGGCTTTGCAACGTTTGACTGTTCCAACACCACGTCTCTGTACCTTGATTCATGAAGTCTGTTAAATCGGGATGGAGGGGTGGCAGGCCGTACGGGTCAAAGTTTTCGCCCTGCTGTTCTGTCAAGTACACGGTCACCCAATGTTCACCGGGCCGATCCATCGGGTCCGTGTTGAGAACGTAAGCAGCAGGATACATACGGTCTAATGGAAATACATCTCGGGCGAACACCCCGTGAAAGACCATACGTGTCTCTGGGTCATTCTCCAGCACGGTGGTTATCTGGTCTGTATCCATGTTAGGTGGAGAAGTCACACAGCACGTTGCGCGCCTTGTCCACTTGAATGATGTTGTCAAACTCGGCGTAGCAGATCACATTGACAGTGGTCGCGAGGGCTCGTGCAAAGTGGATTTCCAATCGTAAATTGCCTTGCTTGGCCAGGGCCAGCTGATGATCGTTCTCTAAGGTAGGGGTCAGATCGAAACAGAACAACGTGTATCCGTTCGCGTAGTCCTCCCGACTGATGAAATTCCCTTCGTCCTGGTTGATTTGACCGGTGGCTTTAAACAGGCTCTGATAGGCTCGAATAAAATTCCTGCGCCCAAAGTTCGAAGTTAAGGCCGTGGCTGGGACCTGTTGTCCATCCACATGCAGGGCCACAAAATTGATGCCGAAATGTTTAAAGTCAAACGGATTCTCTGGGTAGGCTCCGCTGAAACTGGTATTTTCCACATAGGCCAGGATCAATCGCTTGGGTAGTTCCCCCAGGAACAGGTTTTCTTTGTTGGTGCCCATATTTCCAACAGGCACAGAGAACACTTTGGTTTGTACACGTCGGATAGGGCACTGGGCTGGTTTTGTTTCCAAGGCTTTCATGTGTCCCAATTGAACGGCTGGATTCGGTTTCACTTTTCGGACATACAGGACTGCGTCTTGGATGACAATCTTATAGCCAGCTGCATGCCCCTCTACGTTAGTGGCCATCAAGGCGAAGGTCGGAGGCGCCCGTATCAGTCGGATTTTTTGTTATATCCCACATTGTCCACCGTGTCCATGTGCTCGGGTGTGTCCTGGTAGAATAAAGCGGCTGTCAGCTGAGATTTTTTAGCCTCTCGGCCATACGACAACAGTGTCTCGATGTAGGCTCGATAGGGGTACGTGCTGGTCGAGTCACTGATGAGTTTGTCGCTGAGAAAAATATCCACCTGTTGAAACATCGAGTGCAGCCAGAGATTCGTCGGGCCCACCGTTGCAGCTTGGATGATTCTGGTGCCTTCCCCATTGACCACCTTGGCTTTCACATACAAGTATGTATGGGCTAAATCCACATAGGCCGCATTACTGATGGTGAACTCGATGGGCCCTGTTTCGCTGATGCTGGAGAGCGGGAGATGCTCCACCCATAATCCTTGTTCGGCACTGGTCTGTGTGGGCGGCACGGTCCACAAATCAAATTCACTGTTGGTGGAGGGGCAGGACCCTGGGTCTTCGATGTGCGTCGTCGCTGGGTCGGTCGTCGACTGGTGCGTGGTCTCGGTGGGGCAGCTCTTTTATTCCCTACGGTGCGTTGTGCTTTGGCCAACAAGACGCATCCCGCTTCTTTGGCCCGCCGTTTCAAGGCTTCTTTGGGTTCCGTACCCCCAAGACATCACCGGCCACTTGCAGTCCACTGCGTACCGCTTGTTTGCCGATTGCTTTCACCCCACGCGTCACCAAGGGCAGGAACGTTTTGACGATGCTGCCGAGTATGTTTCCCAGTCCATGTCCTCGTTGCATGCGAGAACCGCTGAAGACCGGAAAGCCACCCCCGGCCTGTTGGGCATAATAGTCCATATAGCTGCGTGCATCGCACTCGTAAGGTACTTTCGTTATGCAAAGTAGGGAGCACGTGCTTGTCGAAAATGAAGTGTCAGCACCACTTTTCCTCGTTCGAATGCCACCGGTCGTCCCGTGTCATGTCTTATATCCACCGTGATCGTGTTGATGTCGGTTTGTCGTACGGGCAAGTAGAACATGTGGTTGAAACTGTGGGTGACTTGATCTCCATACCTCTTTTTAATGGGGACCACCCGTAACAGAGGTGTGTTGATATCGCCTACGATGTGGTTGTCGACTACGTCCGAGTAGACGTAGAGTCCGTACATACCCGACTTCATATCCATCGGGATCTGGCCATGGTCCTCGGATGGACCCGTGTAGGTCGCGTGAGCGAGACCCAGCATTTGCTGTAGGATAGAACTCAGTACGACACTCACGTTGACGGTGAGAAAGATCTGTGCCTTGTCGTTGTGTGCGTTGTAATCGAAGTCCACGTGATTCTTGAAGGAAAAAGATTTGATGGGTTCTGAAGTATTCGTGACCTCCCGTAGAGCCTTATAATGCAACAATCTTGACAGCCCACCCATGAACTCCTTGGGGGTATCGTATTGGCCTTCGGGGAAGGAGAGTCGGGTGTTTTTGCCTTCTTAGGTCACCTCGTACCACACTTCATTGGCTCGCACGTTGTACCACGAGTAAGGGTATTGGATATCCAAGAGGCCACATTCCCAGCGCCCAGGTAAATGCAACGGTTGCGGTAACTGGGTCACGTACTTGGCCAAGGTGTTGTCAGGAAACACATCCAGCGAACTGTTACTGGGTAGGGTGAGGTAAAACATGGCGACTGAGCTGTCCTGCTGCTGCTGTTGCCTTTAATAGGTGTTCCAGGCCTTGGGCGGTTGTATCCGGCGTCGTGTTCGTCGCGTTGACTTGCTACGTGTCACGGCTCTAGAGATGTGGGGTGTCCTGATCGAGGGTGGTTTTTTTAAAGGTCTGAAAAGAAGGTGCCCGTTGTGGTGGTGGTGTTTTGGGGGGTGACTCCGGTTCCCAGTCGGATTCCCAAGAAGGTAGTGGGCCACTCGGTGAGTCACGCTGCATAAAGACCCAGCGGTGGGGGGTTCCCCACCAATTCATGTGGTACATGCATGTCTTTCAAGCCTTGATCGAAGGCCTCCCATCCTCGAGGATCCGTGTGCGACCTGCGTTGACGCATCAGATCATTTACTAAATCCGTCATATGGGTCCCGGGAACCACCTGATCCTGTACCAGGAGTTCGCCTTTATCATTCCAAGTCATGTTAGGATTCTGTTTCATCCGTTGCAATACCAGGCCAGCTTGTTTCTTGAACGATGCAGGTACACTCTTCAGGACCTCGTCTTCCATCCACTGTGGGGCTGTGGGTGGTACCCCTGGTAATGGCGGCTGTTGGAGCGGTGCTGAGGTCGGCTGTGTGTCACGTGGTGGTGGTGGTGGTGGTGGGGTAGAGAGGGTTTTGTATTGGTCCATGAACGTCATGTACCGTTGAAGCGTCTCATTGTACCGTTGTACATTCTCACTGTCGCTTAACCCCGGTCTCTGTAAGATCTGTTGCATCTCTCCATCGAGGGTGTTTATGGTCTTCACCGTAGGTGGGACAGGGTAGGGCGGTTGGATGTTTTGAAGGAATCGTGGTTCGACGAGAACCATTTTTTTCGTGTGGTTCATTGTCGGCCAATACTGGACCCAACACGGAAGCGGCCAACGGTGCTAAGATGGCCCCGAGAAAGCCGTTTTTCTGTAACACCTTTTTCTTTTGTGTTTGAGGGACCCGCTTCTGGACTAGGGTTCGGAGACCTGTCTTATACTTGGCTAACTTGGTCTTCTGAGCCGGAGTCAGTTGTACGTTGCCTTTTAACAGGTTGTACCCGATCTCGCACAGACAGCTTACAAGGTCAGGGTCCGCACCGCGTACAATGGTTCGGACTAACTCGGGTGGGGCCGTCTTCAATACACGGAGCGTCGGGGCGTGCTTCCGTACTCGCGCAGACATCATGTACAACTAATGCTAGAACCCACAGCTCTGCTCTTTTTATCTCCTTCAGAGAACAGAGACAAAGTCAACCCTGTTGTGGTATTCATTCTTTTCATTACCCCTATCATCAAACACACAGACCCCAGCTGGGGAGAACACTGTGGGTGTGTTTACATTATTTTTGCATGTACACGTGGTGGGCCTCTCCGGGAATGATGCCGGTCCGTAAATGTTCGGGGGTGGCTTGCTTGAGGTCGAAGAGCATATACCCGTGCTGAGGGATTGTGGCATCTTTGAAGGCTTCGAACGCAAACGGTGTGCGGCCGGGATACATCTGTCTCGCCAGGTGCAGCGGTCGAGTGGTATCTCTCGGGTTTTTGAAGACCACCAGGTAGTGGGCATTTAAGCTGAGCCTACTTGCGCTTTGCGCGTTTTGGGAGATGCTGTGATCAGAGGCAGCTGCTGTTTGTCCATAGCAGTGTGGTCGGACGTGGAATGAAGGATGACGGCAATGGTGTCTGGCTTTATAGTCGTTTCACCTGGTTGGCAGCGACCCAGGAATGGAAGGAACTGGGCCAGCCTTGCCATTTGACGAAATGAAACAGTTTGACACGTCGACGTTCCGTTTTCAAAATCTACTCCGCCGTGTAGTAGTCTTGCTGTGTTTTTACGACAGGCTGTAATGCCGTCTCGTAAAACGTCCCTAGCAACGGTTCCCCTTGGAGATCTTCCAGTTCATAGACTCGCTGCTGTCGGGGTAGGCGCCGTTTAATCAGGAAGTGCTCATCGCTCCAGTTGGGCAAGTAACTTCTCTCGAACTTGCCCTTGACTTTACTGATCCGTACAGGGCCCCCGACCTTGTACACCGCCTTCGTCGTTCGCTGCGATGGCCTGGGGTACAAGACACGCCGGACTTGGGCTTCATTGCGTTGGGTCACGGTAATGGGGGCTCTCTCTATACTCCGATGATAGGCTCGATTGTAACCACTCACAAGTTTCGTGAGAACATCGATGTACCGTCTTGTATTCTTATAGGTGAAATATTTATACATACGCTGTGGATAATCGCTATATAAATGACGCGGTGAAGGATATATATCCACCTTCACTGGATTTGAAGGAAACTACAGATAGCCCTACAGGCACATCTTATTTAGATCTCTATCTCTATAAAAATGAAGCGGGCATTCTCTCTCGTCGAACTTTATGACAAAAGAGATGATTACAATTTCGACATCGTAAACTATCCCTTTTTGGATAGTAATATTCCAGTGGGACCTGCATATGGCGTATACATATCTCGCTTAGTAGCATTTGCTAGATCCTGTGTTAAATGTGATGATTTTAACCAACGTCACAACACATTGTTGCAGAAACTTATAAAACAGGGCTATTCCACCAAGCGCCTCCACTCAAAGTTTATCAAATTTGGCGATACATATCGTATGCTGATAGCAAAATACGAACGTAGCGTGGAAGATCTATGGCGCTACGTTTCGTAACTTGTGTCTAATTCCGCTTAACCCGGGACTAGGGGCCATATGAACCCATGTACTTCAAGATCCTCATGGTACTCATATGAACAGTCACAATCAAAGCGTGACTGAGATACATCATTCTTTAGATGACGACTTTACAACGAATATTATGGATTAAGAATACTGATCAGCGATACGGATTTGATATTTTTGGAACATCATGATGTCTTGCCGGCATCATTGAAAACTGTTGACCGCTTCTCTCTTGCAGGAAACAAGCTTATGTTTATGTATACTATGATTGTCTTTTTGAATTTGGTGCTAATACTGTTATATGGAATATGAATATAGGTCTTTGGATTATGGACGCGGATATTCTCTAATGGACGACGGCTGGATTATGAATGACGGACTAGACGCTTGTAATTTTAATGTCCTGTCGAACCTTTCCACCACGGAAGCCTTGGTCTCGTTGTACGTTATGGAAGAAAAACACCTTCTGGGCTTTCAGAAACTGTTGGAACGGTCTGTTGAGGAATTCCGTGCCTTCGTCGGTTTGCAAATATAAAGGTTTGCGCTCGGTCTTGAAGATGTATTTGAACGCCGCTATGAGATTTGCCCCCGTTTTCGTCCGGATGGGTACCACCCACGCATACTTCGATAGGATATCGATGCACGTCAAGATATACCGATTCCCATCGTTGTGTTTGGCACAGGCGCTCATATAGACCAAATCCGCTTGCCACTGGGCATCTATGCCGCCCACGATGACCCGGTTCAGTAGAAAATGGCGACGGACAGCTCGATGTAAGGTATAGGTGTCTTGTTTTCTAAACCAATCTCGGACTTGGGCACGTTGTATCCCCTGGGGTTTGGCCGCTCGGTAGAGAGCCGACAGTGCACTATAGGCCGCCGGACTGTCGGGAATGTAGTATAAGTTATCCAACACCTCTCCCAGCGCTTCATGGTGAAAAATGATGATGGACCCTGGCTCTATCGTTTATTTATAACGGGTATATCTTGGGCCGGAGTTTCTTTCTGATTTTCTTCGTTGGCTTCCACAGTGTCCATGGTAAATCACCAGTCCAACTCGTCTGATGACCGCTTGATAAGCACTTGATCCACATCTACCACGGCATCTTCCAATGCAGACCATAGATGAGGGTGAAGGGTAAAATGCACTGTACCCCCATCTAGCCGAGCCAATTGAGCAACGAAAGGGCCGCGTCGGATGTACACATCGTGACACAAGTGGATGAGGTCGCCGTCCAGTTCACCAGATAACACCCGTTTGAATTTGGTCCAGCCTTCTCGGGACAGAGGAATGTGAGCCGGGCACGGTTGTGTAGGGTCCGCATCACAGATGTCTCCCACCTCCTCCATGATATCGACCTTATCCGCATACACGTGCAGAAAAATCTCGGGAGTCAAGCTAAGATACGCCAGTATTATATGATCCGTCATGGTCAGTACGTGAATGGTAACAGATTTGACTGTCTCTCGTATTTATAGGGAGAACCCCGTGAGATCAAAGGATCAGCTGGTAATATCACTGGGCTGACTGAGTCTAGCCGGGTAATGAATGGCATCGTCGTCTGGTTCATGGCTAGACATTTGTTCATTGGGTTCTGCCGCCGCTTCTCTCAGGGCACGAGCCCACTCCAACTCGTCTGATGACCGCTCGTCCGGTATAAACAGCTGGTCCACGATAGGCACCACTTTCTCGAAGGCTATCCACAGATCGGAGTCTAGGGTGAAGCTTCGCGTAGGGTCTTGGTAGCGGCTCAGGCGTGAAGGGTCCACGGTATACGTAGATGGCATTGTCTATGTGGATGACGTGTCCATCGAGCTCGCCGCTCAACACCCGTTTAAATTTGGTCCAGCCGTCACAGTGTAGCGTAACCGTATTCGATACGGTCTCAGCGGGCGACCAGCAAACATCTCCACGGTCTTCCACGAGGGTGACTTTATCTTCATAGACGTGTAACCCCACCCGGGGTGTAAGGGGCAGGATGGCTCGTAGGACGGGTGACATGCTTGATCCAATGACGAACGGTGAATGACACACACTCTGTCTGACACGCGTATTTATAGTCAGGTGCCACTGTCAATACCACAGCGCCAGGGTCAATAGGGCACAGACTATTGTGAGGCCAACCAGCCGTCGCTGGTTCCGGTGTGAGCGCTCCTGGTCCATAGCCCGAGCATCAAGGATGGCTGTCATAGTCCAGTAGTGGTGAGTAATGGCACACCTCTCCATCGAGTGCACTCTGTCGAGGACCGCTTCTGTGAACTCGTTCAGGATCTGGCGTCGCCCCTCGTTGTCGTCGCCATCTACAAACATGGACCGAACCACTGCTCGGTAACCCGTGAGTGAATTCACCACGGTGGCATGCTGTAAAGTGCGAGTCGCATAGGGCTGGATCTCCGTCATGGCTCTGCAACCGTAGAAATGAAGGTGTAGGATCCAGAGAGACGTGTTTTATAGACCATGTCACACATGCGCGCCTAAACGTCGGGTGTAGTCCGTGATACGTACTATTCTGATGGGTTAGTCCAAAAAAGTGAGCAACAACAACAACACAGATTACAGATCAATCCTTTTATTATGCGTGAACATCATAGGAATGCATGTACTGACCTGTCTGTGGGGATTTTCCACAATGGCGTTCACCTTCCGCCATTATCCGCCATTATCCGCAATTTTCCCACAATGGTGGTCACCTTACGCCAATATCCGCCATTATCCGGTCGATCAGACAAGTCTGGACATGTCCAAAGGTCACGCCCCAATTACCCAAACCGGAAGTGACGTCATTTTTACATCCGGGTGAAATGGGCGTAGATTTAGCCTCTCCCTACATTCATCCACGCACTGTCGGAGAACCAAAGCGCGCGCCGCGGCCGGGGCGGACCGGGGCCGGAGTGCGGGCCGGGAAAGTTGGAGGTAGTGTTTGAGCATTCACCCAAACCGGAAGTGACGTCATTTTAAAATCCGGGTGAATTCACCCAAACCGGAAGTGATGTCACACACACTTGCGCAACCCCAGTACATGACAAACACAGACAAGTCTTGACATGTCCAAAGGTCACGCCTCATTCACCCAAACCGGAAGTGACGTCATATGCAAATTTCTGAGGTCAAAGGTCAATAGCGCTCGCCTAGACCCTAAAAAGTCTATGTCCATACCATTGGGCTACCGCGAGTGCGCAGAATGACCCTATGTCAACCCCACATCCACGCCATCAGAGACTCCCTCACATAGGCTTCACATGGATACCTCACGCGACCCATTCGAACCGTGAATAGCCCATCTCTAACCCAAACACACCCACACACCCCCCAAAATGCCTGCTTTCTATACTACGGCCAGGCTGCGCATGCGCAGAGTATTGACAACGTACGAACCATTAGTGTAGTCAAGTACTCCTGCATGAGACCTTCAAAATAAGACCTCAATCGACCCCATCGGACCACCAGGGACTCACCTAGGCTCCAACATGTCCATCCCGTATGGATTTATGCATACATTGGGGTTATATCCCAGTATATGGGTCTATATGAGCCTACCCAGGCCTCGGTGACTTTTTTCAAAAATTTCACCGTTTCGTGCCGGGACGTGTTCTAAATGACGAGACTAAGAAAACAAATCCAAACTACCCTACCGCAAATGTACAGAAGTAGGTTTCCCATTGGGACAAACATCGGTCCTATAACCCAGTATGGGCCTATATGGGTCTATATGGGTCTCGGTGACTTTTTTAAAAAATTTCACCGATTCGTGCCGGGACCCTTCCTATCGTGTTCTAAATGACGAGACTAAGAAAACAAATCCAAACAACCCTACCGCAAATGTATAGGTTTCCCAGTGGGACAAACATCGGTCCTATACCCCTAGTATGGGACTATATAGGTCTATATGGATCTCGGTGACTTTTTCCAAAAATTTCACCGTTTCGCTCCGGGACACTTCCTATCGTGTTCTAAATGACGAGACTAAGAAAACGAGACCCCACAACCTATACCGCAAATGTCGAGAAGTAGGTTTCCCAGGATGGTCCTATACCCCCATACCCCATATAGGCATTTTCCCGTAATTTAGGATAAAGTCCGTGTTCCGTATTTTTTCAGGAAAAATTTTACATACACCCACCTTGGAACTAGGGGGAGATAACTCTATTGATAGGCAAGCCCCGTTAAGCCCGGCGACCTATATACCCCCCCATACCCGATATAGGCATTTTCCCGAATTTTTCGTGTTCTGTTTTTTTCTTTTCAGGAAAAAATTTACATGCACCCACCCATGACTGGATGCCCCTTCACATAGGCTTCACTTTGATACCTCATACAACTCCATCGGCCCATCAGGGGCTCCCCTAGCTCCCAAAACGTCTATTTCCATACCCTTTGACCACCGCGCATGCGCAGAATGCCGATATTTCAACACCACACCCAGCCCATCAGATGCCTCTTCACGAATGCTTCACTTGGATACCTCACTCGACCCCATCGGACCATTAGGGGCTCCCTTAGCTCCAAAACGTCTATTTTTATACCCTTTGGCCACCGCGCATGCGCAGAATGCTGATATTTCAACCCCACCCCCAGCCCATCAGATGCCCCTTCACGAATGCTTCACTTTGATACCTCAATCGACCCCATCGGTCAACAAGGGGCTCCCCTACATCCCAAAACGTCTATTTAGGTATTCCCCGTATACATTAACATTGGAAGTCAACCCATGGGACTACTTTTTGTCCGCGGAAGCTTTCTCCCGCGACCGCATCACCACCAGACATGACCGCATCACCGCGGAAGAATTCGTGGTCAAAGGTTGCCGGAACTATAGCCTAGATAGGTCAGTACATGCCTTGATCTGTCCGAGTTGTCTCCCTTGCATCCAAAGTGTACAGATGGCGCCACCATCGGAAGTTGTGACGTCATAGTTACATCCGGGTGAAAGTAGAGTCAATTTAACCTCTACCTACTACTCATCCCTTCTGCACGGTTAGCAGAAGTGAAAATCAAGTCCTTTATTTCGCCTGTTTATATTATCACTCATGAACAAATGCAATTTCGCAGCTAAAGTTGAGTAGAGTTTGGCAGGTGAAATCCGTCAAAGTTTCGTAAAATACGTCCATAATGAATTTCTCGTGGTTCATATATAGATTGCTTGCACCATACACGATCATACATTATCCTCAGGTTGTGGAAGGAACCAATGGGCTGTGTTTCGCTTTGTAATCCAGTTGAGCCCCAGATAAACAATATTCACCCCTGGGGGGGTGGTGGGGTGCTCAGAATGGGGAGCTCAGAATGCCTGATATAACAACTCTTATTGCTTCTCTGAAAATGTCGTGTATCGGACGATTGATGTCCGACACGCAAAATTGGAAAAGTTTAATTAACGGCGAAATACTTGAAAAACTGTCAACATTAGGAGCGGAATTTATACAGTATCTGACAAAGAACAAAATAACCACAAATACTTTTTGGCTAGATACATCACAAGCATGGTATACTGCCTTCGAACGAAAAGCTAAATTTTCGGAATCCAAGAAATATATGGGGAAAGTTTATGATATAACCACAATTTTAGGCATAGCTATCTTTATATTGCAGATTGGTAAAAACGGGATTAGACAGAAAGAAGATATATTAGACACCAATGGTGTTCTATTCAGTTTTGAAAATTTCAAAACGATGTATCTAGTGAAGGGGACGTTTTTGGACTATGAAAATCTGCTTAAAAATATACTCAAAGAACGGAAAGATATCCTTCCCTCTGGACAATATAGCAATCTCCAATACATGCCCATTTTCCCAAAACAATTAAAGCTTTTAACAAAGCAAAAAAAGGATGTACCCAATATAATAAATTAAGAGACATACAATATAAGATTATTAACCGTATAGGCCTACTTCCGATAAATTCCTACTTAAACAAAATTGCTTATATAGACAAGTATACTTGCGACATCTGCGAAAATGAGAGAGAAACTATTGAACATTTATTTATTTAGGCCTACTGTGCTTACCCAAAACAACTTTGGTCAGACCTGGAAGGTTAGCTTAGCCAAGAGGTGAGCATGAGAGGGGACATCGTTTTCGGTTGTCATACAAATCAATGTGCGCTAAATACACTTTCTGTGCTCACAAAGCAATATATTTATCAATGCAAATTTAGAAAAACAAAGCCTCAGTTTATAGCCCTTTTGAACATATTTAAGAAGCACTATTCTCTGATAAAATACAATGCGCGCATTAAACATAATGAATCAAAAATCGACAAAATATGGATTCTGTTTGAAAAGTGTCTGGGGACCGCTGATCGCCTTCGGAGTGGAGTGATTATAATTATCTAATTTGTCCTTGTGTATATACTTTGGTAAAGAGCTTATGGGACTTTCGTATTGGATCGTGTGCCAATATATGATACAGGACATACGAGGAATTGTATATATATTTATGGAATAAAAAAAAATATTCACCCCCTGTGGTTGCCTCTCAACATGATTGCTTATTTAGCATCTGTCAATTAAGGGTTTGCATTTCCTTGCATAGCAGATTTGCATAATCACATTCTGATGTTATCACCAGGAGTTGGCGTATCTTTCTCAAACCATGATGTTTGTGTGTTCCTGCCTCTCAGATATTATTCAAACCTCTCTGCTGAGAAAGACGTCGCAGAATTCAAGCGTTTTCAACCCATTTATATAAGAACGCTATTTTGTGCAGAATAAAAAGGGATGCACGGCATGCTCTGCATGACGAGTGCCCATCATATCACGATGGAATGCCCTGCCTTATGCATCCATCTATTTACCGGTAGCGGTTAATGATCAATCACTTTCACAAACTATCGATTACGACGTTAATGGATCAGTCAGTGCGGTGTTCAACTTCAGTTCCAGTGTACAATTTACATACATACAAACACCTCATTGAGCTGAAATCATTACGTATGTTATATTATAACATATATTGCATTATATAAGCAACTCGCCTTGCAGGCTATACTTACATACTGAAGCAGAACCTGCAGCCTTCGAAATACCCTGCGATGTTCATTTCACTCTCTCCTCCTGACTGTCAACTAAGGCCCCGATTATGTATAAAGATCCTTCGCGCCTTCGCTCCTTTGCGCCTTTGCTCCTTCGCGGCTTCGTGACTTCGCGGTTTCATCGCTTCGCGTTGTGAGTAAGGCGAAGTTACGAAGGCACGAATGGCCGCATCCGGCTTTCATACAAAAGTGATCCATGTCTCCCTGACACTATATTGAAGCTGTTGCACTGAAAGATCACATCGGCCTAACATCGTCAGTGGTGTGGTACCATCATGTGGATTGGAGCGATATGCAAGAGGGGGGAACAGTTGACGACGCCTAGCAACTAAAAAGCAACCATATGACTCTACAGGAAAGTCATCCGACACCCAACATTCAGACTCGAGAATACGGTGGATTCTCGGACGTAGCCTTAGTATCTCAGCCGCGCTTTTATTGCTGATGTGGGGACTAGGAAGTATCCACACGACCATGGCTCCGGCTTAAGCGGAATTAGATACCCTAGCTCGGAAGCTGTGTTGACAGATCAGCCCAAACAAGTTTGATGGAGTAAACGCCTTAACATGGGGTAACCTTGTATATGCAAGATACGAAGACCTAACCTGTAAAATCCGACGTCGTACGGTTTAAATTTCCCACCGAAGCAATATACCCACATATATTTGTCAAGTGACATGTACAGGGGGCGGGCCTAGGGGATATGGAAACAAACGTGGCAGTGCTTTACTTGCAAGCCCAGGATAACGTACTGGCTTGTATGTACGTTCATCACGGACATAAAGAAGCACCTGTATCTATGAGGATATCTATCTCAACAATGTTCAGTTTCGGTTTCACTTTGGGGGCTTCGTCACTCATTGTATTAACAATTTGTCGGTTTACACACCTTTATCACTGTTGGGTGACTTTTCACTCACCGAACTGACAGAATTTCTGTTTACACCCTTCTTGTCACTCTGAGGTGAAGTTTAACGCTTTTGCCAAGAAAGTCGTTGTTTATACCATTTTTACCCTTTGAGCCGAAAGTGTAGTTATCCGCCCGAACAATGTAACAACATGAGTCTTCATCAGTGTTCAATATGCTTTCAGCACACGCACTATTTTGTTGCACCCTTTGCCCAGGTGAATGTTGAACAAAGTTTTTGCTTCCTTGATTTTTGCGAGAGCCGTTTTTCTGAGGACGATTAGGCATGATAACATTAAGTCTTTTTCATAACCGACACTTGAAAAATCAGCTAGTTCTAAAGTTCTACCGAGTTCCAAAATGTTATCCAGATTTTTAAGATTAGTCAGTATAAATATAGAGCTCTTTGAGTCCTTGTACATACATTGACACTTGCTTTCTCTAGACTTCTATTATAGAGGTTTGCTCTTTATATATGTCCCCTAGTTTATAACCCCGACTGTTCATTGTATCTTAGGTTCTGGGTAGACTGACTTATACAGCTGTTTATAGCATAATGATTCAGTTTACTTACAGTTTTCACACTGTACGTTTTTCTTTTCTTTTCTGGTTCTAGACTGGTGGGTGGTATTTATCAGGCTATATGTAGCTTACCGTTCTAGTATACTGGAACCGCATACGTAATATTGTACACACACCTATAGAGTAAATCTATTCATTTCTATGGTGTATCAATTCAGTTTAGTCAGTACTCCATATTTTACTGTATAATAAATATTCATGATTTACATACATGTATTATGTATATCCTCAGTTGTTTTTTCAGTACTTTCGTAGGGATGAGGATCATATGGTGAAGAAAGTTTATGTCTCGGCCGTTATCTCACGAGCTCGGTGCCTATCGACATATCACTTAGGCGAGATCGATGTCATTGGTCAGCTTTTGTACGCGTTTTCATTTCCTTCTTACTCACAGCGTCAGGTTCAGCAATCTTAGTATGCACACTGGGCTGGGCAGACGAATCACGTGACTTAAATTAAGGCAGTACAGTTCTCATTTGACGGTACCTCGAAAGAGATACATGTGTTGAAGAATGAGGCGTTGCACGATAATGCCTTAGGAACTTGTGTAATTCCTGTTCCAATTACACTTCTCTACAATTGATGCTGGGATATATTTGTTGAGTGTGGTCATGAACCGTTCCACCTCGCCATTGGCCGTCGATGTTGGAATCCGAGATGTTCATTGAATGAACATTAAAAGAATTGAGTGTAGACATATCTTCATCAAATACGTCTACTTACTCCCAAAGTGCATTTACTCTGGAAGATTTATTTAACAATCACAACAAGTTTCTCAGGGAAAGAGGTATTTGTCTTCCAACCAATCATAACGACATACCAATGAAAGCATCCAAGGCTGCTAAAAAACAGAGAAGGAATTGGTCCTGTTCAATATTTTTCTGAGGTGTCTCTCGTTGCATACGTGGTATGAATTTGGGAAGCGTAGTTCTAATTATTGAAGAGACTTAATCAATACTGTAAAGAAAGTCTAGGCAAATGAGAGTTGCATATGTGGTACCAGTGGAAGATGGAAACAAATGTGTCGAGGTGTTCAACTGTTATCACAATTGTTTGACGATCCAATGAATTGACAATTCCCCGATAAAGAATACAACACCGAAAATTAAAAATTATATATTTTCTGAACTAGAGATTGGCAGTAAACCTGCAATAGGTGTCCGAATCGTGGTAAACAGTAGCCCAGAAGCCCAATGATATTGTATTGTAGACATGTACAAGAATAAAGTCCCTGGATCTGATTCATATTCGTTTATTTGTGTGGCAATTGACAACGAGAAAATACTATTAAGTATTCACCAATTGAACACGACAAAAATACCCTAACGTTACTAAAAAATTCAAATCACAGACACAGAAAACCTGTATCAACATCAAAAATTAATTTTACCTTCACTGCTCGGCCCAAACGGAAAATTATTTTGTCAACTTAAACAAGCTGTCATCAGGTCAGAGCAAAGGACTAACTGGCATATATATCCCACTTGGGATATTAAATCCAAGTAAATATATCCTAATTTCATACTAAACGTCAATGGCGAATTTCGGCATCTAAACTACAAAAACAGGATACAATCAACTTCACAACTGCCAATCCGATTGTATAATTTTACTGACTTTTCTTCGCCAAAATTATTCTATGTTATTACAATTACGTGCATTATTTTTCGTGTTGTTGTTTGCAGTATATTCCCATCATTCACAACTGATGTATGTCTTTATACGAACAGGATAACTAACAAAATATGTCAGCTTGCAATCATGGAAGTATATTAAAATAATATCCATTGTGAGATATTTTGTCCCAGTACCCTGACCTGGTCATGATTACGGATATGGTCAGAATATAGACGATTATGTTTGCTAGATGACAAATGATCCTGGACGATAAGATCAGTCAATTCGAAAATTGGAGCTAAAAGGATGCTTTCGCTTGATGAAATAAAAAAAGTTTTCCTTGCAAGAAATGTTTTCAAACTAACAGCGCACCAAATAGCGGCTTTCAGCAGGCCATGTGCTCCAATCATGCAGTGGCGCGAAAACTTGAAGTTGAAGTTTATTCTCAGAACCAAGCATATAATGGTATGAGAATCTAATAATCAAATGGCGACTTTCTCAGAATCAAAACATTTTGGAGAAAACAGCAGATAAGAGTACAACAGATCAGATTATAATGATATGCAATACAGTAAAACGGAACTATAATAATATAGTAATCAATATGGGAGGGATTTTTACTAAACAATACGTTTGATCCCTCTTTGTACAAATGTAGCTATTTTATTCTGCACACTGGCAGTTCGGTTAGCCATCATGGAAATAAACTTGTTTACTGATGGTCTGGTCCAAAATTTAGCAGGAATAAAATCTTTTCTTAAATCTTGGAAGAAAGAACACACAAGTAAAAAGTGGTACTCATCACCAATGGATGCTAAATCACAATATGTACAAATACGTTCCTCTCTCGGGACATCTGTATACCTGCCTCTTACAACCGGCAGTTTGTGATTATTACATCTGAACTTACACAATGACAACGCTTTGTTGGTCGACAAACACACAAGATATCTTTCTAAATCAATTGACTGCTTGAATTCTTTGTAATAAATGAATTGACTACCATCTTCCATAGCTGCACGCCAACTCTGTAAATACTGGTCTTCTAATTTCAACCTGACAACAGTGTTCAACGAATCAATACTTAAAAACGTTTGATTATCCCATATATAATTTAAACCACATGAAGTAAATATATTTTCGACATGGGAAATCGATTTCGAAGCAAAACTCCCTGAGCTATGAAGACGAAAAAGAAATTTATACACAAGGCTCGAGTATTTCCAACATTCATTTACTTGACAAGATTAACAAATGTGCGCATGGAAACAAGTAATCAATAATGTGACGGGTATAAAACGTTTTACATATTTCGAGCTGACAGAATGCCACGCTCGCACTTGCGCGTCACAGTGTCAAAACTCTCCAGACTCATATACTGAAAACTGAACTGCCTCCTTCTCTCTCCTCTCTCAAACTCTCTTTCCGGGACTGCACTATAATTTTGGCAGTGCGGTTCAGCCGATCTTAAAACATGACGTCATTTCGTCAATTCGGTGTATTTCATTGGCTATCCGAGCCGAAGATGAAGTCGGCATATTCCATGACTAAGACCTGTGCCATATTGACCAGATAAAACACAATATTTCGAAAAAAATCTCCCAACATATCAGCAGAAGTGTTGTCCAGGAAATGAAACCGAACTAGGTCGAACTACTTCATATCGCGTTCAATAAACGGAGTGACGCGGAACATTCAGTCATTCTTTCATTTTGCGCAGGGATGTTGTAATGAAAACCATACCGCTTGGATAGATGGCACCTCTGAAATTACCCATAAGCCAGTTCACCTAGCATTGCAAGGAACAGGGAAACTTCCCTGTTTAAAAATATACTGGACTCCCAAAATGCATAAATCACCATACAAAGCTAGATTCATAGCTGGTTCTAGAAGCTGCACCACCAAGCTTCTTTCAACCCTATTGACGAGGGCCCTTCAAGAGGTAAAAGCATTTTGGGAAAGGTATTGCGCCACTATTTCTAAGAACTCTGGCGTGGAATGTATGTGGATATTGAAAAACTCAAAATGTCTTACGGAAGAACTTGATGCTAAAGGTCACATACCGTACCGACATGTATCCACATGGGATTTCTCGACTCTCTATACTACAATCCCTCATCAGGACCTTATTGACCGTATAAGTTCATTAATAGTATCTGTGTTCAAGAAAACTGATCGTAGATATATTTATGTCGGAAGCCATAAAGCATTCTTTAGCTCTACTACATACAAGAGATATCATTCATGGGATGTTTCTTTGTTTATAGAGTTGCTTGAATTTTTCATTAAAAATATCTATGTGAAATTTGTCAACACAATATATCAGCATCATATAGGTATTCCAATGGGTACTAATTGTGCACCCCTGTTGGCTGACCTGTATCTGTTCTCTTATGAACATGACTATATGCAGGCTCTTTCAAAAACCGATCCATTCAAAGCCCGTTCCTTCTCATTCACCAAACGCTATAGAGACGATCTTCTCGCCGGCATCATTGAAAACTGTTGACCGCTTCTCTCTTGCAGGAAACAAGCTTATGTTTATGTATACTATAATTGTCTTTTTGAATTTGGTGCTAATACTGTTATATGGAATATGAAATAGGTCTTTGGATTATGGAAGCATATATTCTCTAATGGACGATGGCTGCATTATGAATGACGGACTAGACGCTTGTAATTGAATACACGTGGAATACCTTGCCTGGCAAATATCGCATCCAGTTTCGGAAACACAGATCTCCAAGTCGTGGAGGTGAAGATTTCTGTTCCAGGGAATCTACTGCATTCGTCTATTACAAGCAGATATTCACAAGAGGGGAATGGACTGACAAAATTCACTGCTACTTCCTCCCACGTACTAGATGGTAGTTTAGTCATTATCAGTGGTTGATGTTTCTTTGGGGTGTTCCTTGAAGCCTGGCATGGAATGCAGGATTTGACGCGATGCTCGACCAGTCTGTCAATTCCAGAAAACCAAACTTTTTGTCTCAGTAGTTCGTTTTCAAGATCCCTTGATGTCAACTGCACGTGACTTCAATGATTCCGGCATGATCAGACAATTTCCGCGGAGCACCGTACCATCACAAATGGTTAACTCACCTTTCACAACAACAAATTCTACTATATCAGGATCCTCCTACTGACCAGTATCGGCAGCTTTGATGAGTTTTGCATCTTTTCATCCTTCTGGGTTCCTGTCCTGACTTCTTCAACTGTCATGGCTATTTCTATAATATATCAGGATGGTGTAACCTTAGTCAGCTTA
Organism: Hanleya hanleyi; assembly: GCA_036873755.1. Classification (NCBI taxonomy): domain Eukaryota; kingdom Metazoa; phylum Mollusca; class Polyplacophora; order Lepidopleurida; family Hanleyidae; genus Hanleya; species Hanleya hanleyi. The sequence goes on from JAVTVY010011278.1 coordinate 38,474, forward strand.
CCTGACTGATTCTATGAGATATCACGACGGCGAACCGTTAGTCAGCTTACCTGACAATCTATGATATATCACGATGGTGAACCGTTAGTCAGCTTACCTGGTTGATTCTATGATATATCACGATGGTGAACCGTTAGTCAGCTTACCTGGCCGATTCTATGATATATCAAGATGGTGAACCGTTAGTCAGCTTAACTGACTGATTCTATGATATATCACGATGATGTACCATTAGTCACCTAACAGGACTGATTCTATATCAGGATGGCGTACCGTGAGTCAGATTACTTGGCTGATTCTATGATATATCACGATGGTGTACCGTTAGTCAGCTTACTTGATTTATTATATCATATATCCCGATAGTGTACCGTTAGTCAGCTTACATGACTGATTCTATATCACGATGGTGTACCGTTAGTCAGCTTACTTGGCTGATTCTATGATATATCAGAATGGTGTAGCTTACTTGAATGATTCTATGATATATCACGATAGTGTACCGTTAGTCAGATTACCTGGCTGATTCTATGATAAATCACGATGGTGTACCGTTAGTCAGCTTACTTGATTGATTGATTCTATCATACATCCCGATAGTGTACCGTTAGTCAGCTTACATGACTGATTCAATATCACGATGGTGTACCTTTAGTCAGCTTACTTGGCTGATTCTATGATATATCAGAATGGTGTACCGTTAGTCCGCTTACTTGATTGATTCTATGATATATCACGATAGTGTACCGTTAGTCAGCCAACCTGGCTGATTCTATGATATATCACGATGATGTACCATTAGTCAGCTTTTCGGACTGACTCTATATCAGGATGGCGTACCGTGAGTCAGCTTACCTGGCTGATTCTATGATATATCACGATGGTGTACCGTTAGTTAGCTTACCAGATTCTATGATATTTCACGATGGTGTACCGTTAGTTAACTTACCTGGTTCTATGATATATCACGATGGTGTACCGTTAGTCAGCTTATCTGACTGATTCTATGTTATATCACGATAGTGTACCGTTAGTCAGCTTACATGACTGATTCTATATCACGATGGTGTACGGTTAGTCAGCTTACCTGGCTGATTCTATGATATATCAGAATGGTGTACCGTTAGTCAGCATTCTTGATTGATCCTGTGATATATCACGATGGTGTACCCATAGTTAGCTTATCTGGCTAGTACTTCTCACATTTATCGTTGTGAAATGTTGATCGATTCTCAATTGTAAGAAATTTCATGTAGATTGTCAGTATTTATATTCTTATTTCTCTAGTCTTTCTTTTATTTTGATACAACGATTACTTTAACACCATGGACGATATTGTTGTTGCCTTATATGCATACGTTCAATATCGGTCTGACGCTAAAATGAAAGCAGGGGCGTCACTAGAATTTCAAAAGTGGGGGTGCGAATGTTTTTTTTTTCAATTTTCAACGGTGGATTTAATGAAAGTTCATAGGGGCGGGGGTCAACTATCACATACCAAGAGGCGAGGGTCCAGGGGCCGCCTAAGCACCGGAAGCTCCGTGTTGCTAGATCGCCGGAGATGCGTACTAAGCGTTTTCTCGGATATAAATCGGAACATAATATATGCAGATTTATGGTTCTATTTTCACGTTTGTTTCGCATTTATAAGGCAGCACACATCGATGTTGAGAAAAATCACACCTCATGCCTGAATCCATTCGACTTTCTAGTAAGTTAATTACATAAAAAACGACTTTTACGCCATGGAACATTAGAAACCAATACGGGAACCAATATGATTGATTTACCACTACTACATTTATAAGCACACATCGATGTTGAGAAAATTCAAACCTCATGTTTGAATCCATTTGACTTTCTAGAAAGAATAATACAAAAAATGACCTTTAAGCCATGGAACATTAGAAACCAATACGCGTACGCTAAAATAAGCGAAAACTTGCGATCCAGGGTCCTAGGTTGCCGGTGATGTCCCCCCCCCCCCCACATCCGCCATGAGGATCCGTCCTTGATGTCCCATTTCTCACCGTCCCAAGAATGTCGTCAAGGGAGCGCGTTTAGGGGGGGGGGGGCTGAAATTTTTAATCTCCGGGCCAAAAGGCACCACACGCACCACGGACAGCGACGCCCCTGGTTTGAGAAAAGGCCGGCCATCAGCTCGTGAACCGGCTAAAATGGACAGTAAGCTTGGATTTTGAATCGACCGACAAAGGTGTGAAAGTACAGATTTAGTAATCGACGGAATATATAAAGCGACTCTTCTAGAAATGTTGGGGTTTTTTTACAGTACATTTCCCGTTTCACACAAAGTACATTTCACAAGTTGTTGTGTATATATAAAGTATAGGGTTGTGTAGAGAGACCCTATATTCAGACAATTCACCGTAGAACCACACCATCCTCCCAAAACTCTTGGAGTGAGGTCCTGTGCCTAGCAGAAAGACCGCCTTCCATGGAGGCAGTGGTTTGAAAACCCTTAGCCATCAGTTGGATAACTGCATTTGGTGCAATTATCGCTGGTGAGACTATGATTGTAAACATGTTTGTTTGCGGTAAAAAGACCTCCAACTAAACTTGGGTCAGTAGATAGAGAACGGTTTATTTATGTTTAGGGTGGGATAATGTACATAAAAACTGGTAACTTTGTGAGAACTACCAACAAACAAATATATTTCTTGAAATGAAATTTTCATGTGTAGTTACCACAAACAACGGGGAGGGGTCTAGAGTGAGATTTCCACTATATATCTTGGGATCAGTATCTACCAAAAAAATGTAAAAACAAACAAATATGTCCGCTCTGGTTATGTCACAGTGACATATACTGAAAATGCATATTTGGTCTATCATGTGGTTAGACTTTCAGATTTTTTTAATAATGCTCTTTTCTCTATAACAAATACATACTTCATTAGGAAATAATGTCGAAGTGTGAAATAAAATAATCTTCTTGGAAATGCTGGTACACATGCGGCTAGGCGGCGCGCGTCATACTAGGCAATGTTTTGTCGTGCTTGCTCAATGTTTGAGTCAAATTGATGCCTGGTCAAACGTTCACAGTGCTGATGAGTATGATGAGTAAGGGACGACGTCTTCTCTACGGAATCAAAATAAATTCGCCAGCAAAGATCAGCTTGAACTGAGAACACCTGCTGCCAAAACCCTCAGGGAGTAGTGATGCATAAAATAAAGTTACTCAATATAACAATATTGCACTAAATGTACTGTTACACTAAAGACTAAAATATATCTACGCAAATGTTCAATGCAAGCTCATGTAAACAAGAGCCCAAGGGGCTTCAATATACGCCCATATATCTGGATTTACACTGGTCTGAATTTCAAGGCTGTTCAATGGCCTTTATCCCAATTGGTAGCTAGCAATCCAGAGAACGGTTTACGATTTTGTGCTTCTGAGAATGTACCGTAACATATTTCACATCTTATATTGAATGATAAACTAAAATGGTCTTAACTCTTGGTAACTAGGTGACCTTGAAACAAGAGCCGAGAGCTCGCATATCCCACACTGAAATCGACAATAGTTAAACACAAGAAAATAGTAGTTTCCCTTTGAATGAATTCCTTCCAGGCGAGGGAAAATTGTTCATGAAGGAAGAAAAATGTGAAGAAAATGATAAAAGTAAACCTTTGTGCTTGAGTTAATAAACAGGTATAAGTTCATAAAGGACCCCTCTCCTCGTTAAATGAATAAATGTACGTTTATATTTCACAACAGTTTAACTGAATGTAGCTGGTTCTTACATGTATCAAACATAGGAGACAACTCCACAGGACAAATACCATATACATGTAGGGGAGACAACTCTGAATATTCCAACCTAACGCATTTAGTTAGCTAAACTTGATTCAGTTTTGGGGGACTGTGGCCTTGGTCTTTGACAAATTGATATCAAAATAAATATGGCTCCTCTTTGCCATGCATGTAAGGTATACCCAAAGTTTGGTACCAATCCATACATTGAAACCAGGGACAACAAATGTTATTGGATGACTGGACAGAACGCCATATCGCCTTACATGACCTCCTCTTCGACAGGCATTGAAAATGTTTCTTTTAATGATTTCTTGAATTTGAGGTCACAATGACCTTGACCCACATTTTGGTATGTAACACATCGAGTCCCTTAAAGTATCTACATGCCAAAGCAAAAAAAAGGTTATTTTTAATGATTTCTTGATTTTGGAGTCACAGTGACCTTGACCTTTGACCTTGATTTTGGTACATGACACATCTTCCCTCAGTGTATCAATGGACACAGAAAAATCATGATTTTTAACATTTTCATCATTTTGGGGTCACGCTGACCTTGACCTTCGGCCTTGACCTAATTTTGGGGATACAGTAACCCTTGATCTTCGACCTTTTGGTATGCAACACTTCATTTCCCCCTATGGAATACACTCACAAAAAATTAGAAATTTTTAATTATTTCCTGATATTTCGGTACCACTGACCTTTGACCTCGACCTACATTTGGTATGCAACACATCGTTTCCCCCTAGGGCATCCACTCACCAAAAATTAGAACTGTAGATAGAAAACTATCAATGATCAATGATTTCCCGATTTTAGGCACAGTGACCTTTGACCTCTGACATCGACCTGAATTTCGGTACGCGACACATCGTGTCCACTCACAAAAAAATTGCAACTGTGGATAGAAAACATTCAGAGTCTGAGATATAGACCGGACACGAACACTCCAGTGATTTCCTGTTTTTTCAGGCCAGTGCCCTTTGACCTCTGACCTCGACCTTCATGTTTGTACGCGACACATCGTCTCCCCGTAGGGTATCCACTCACCAAAAATTGGAACCGTAAATAGAAAAGTGTTCCAGATATAGACCGGACACGGGGGACGGACAGACGGGCGGACGGTATCACGGACACACGGGCAGACGGACGGAAACCGCCATCACATAATACGTCCGCCTTTTTGGCGGGCGAATAAAAACGGAAGAAGACCAATTCCCCCCGAATACATGTTTAACACATAATTTGGTACTCACAGGGCTTTAGATCTTCTCAATTTGGGCACACCCTCTATTAGGCATGGGAATTTGTTTTTAGGGTGAGACAGATGGGTCATATACTCCTGGGGATCAGCAATGGGGAATCATCCCTAGTAGTACTGCCGCTGAGAAGAGATTTCTTTACCAATGGGCGAAGGAGTGAGTGAATAGAATTTAACGTCACTTTCAACAATATTTCAGCTATATCACGACGAACCAACTAAGCACCACCCAGCCCAGTTGTGTTCCTGCTACTTCAAAAAAGAAATCTTTGAAGCAGCATGGAACCGGACACCCTCCATCCACCCTATACAACAAGGAGGACAGCGCACAAGACACAGACAGGACGTTTACATGGTGCAATAAAGTGATATTACAGTGCTAGACATCACATTATCAAGTTCCTGTTGCTTCTCAGCAAAATGCATTGAAGCAACAGGAACCTGAATGGGCGAAACCTAGTGTGAGGCAACACCAACTTGTGTGTGTTTCAAATTGCCTATTTTTTTTGCTACACAAGCTTGAACATAAAAATTTCACCCCCTTTTTATCCCTGATTGTATGAATTAGTCTGCAGTATTCTATCTGAAACAATGCCGCTGTGATGGATACGAATGCCCTGGTGTTGAGTGTCCCGTTTCATATCCTTTTCTATTGCACCTAAGGACGGGCACTTGTCCCCAATGCGGGGAAGGGTGTCCTACCTGGGTTAAAAGATAGAAGACGGACACTCTTAGCCACCGGACATTCTTAGCCTGGCAAATAAAAATGCCACACAACAAAAATAAATACCTTTCACGATAATGTTTCACTGAAAGTCAGCGAATTATTGTTGTTGAAAATGCTGCTAATAGTACTTAGGCAATAACGACATTCAACATAAATCGGGCATCTTCATTGGTGTGGTCCATCACTGTGTCTTGGTACCGATATTCCGACAGTGATGTGGTATGTCAGAGCTTGGATATGGGGGATGCTTCACCAGATCAGACGATACGGCTTGGTTTTAAGATACAGCTGAAGCATGGGGCTGTTGCAACACACGCACATTTTGGTAGATTAACCTGGAATATCACAGCCACAACGATGGTGTTGAGGAGTTCATGTTATATATCATAATATACAATATATAACCTTCGAACAATACATGTAGGTTGTCAACTGGGATAGGCTTCTAGTCCGTCAAGAATTGATAGACGGACAGACAGATGGCAGGGACAATTCAGTTCCATTTGAGGCATCATTACATATTATCTTTAAGCCCGAATATTCTGTCAAAATGCAACAGACAATGTCAACATATGGCATGCAATATGCAGGCCTGCAAGGTAAGGGGGGATATCAGTGTTATATTCCTTGCAATTCTCTATACGGTATCACATCATACTGATGGCAGCATATATTCTCTGATTGCATCAATGTCCTTTCAATCCATTTTTTAAACCATAAGGTTAATCAAATTATGAATTGTGAAAAAATGGATAATGAAATATAAATGAAGCATTATGCTGATGGGCCGCTTCCGTATGGAAGGTGGCCCTAAAACTACAATTTAAAAAAAAGTAAATGAACATTTTATGTTTGGAAATCCTTGGTCTGTCTAACAAGATCACAATAATAAACTTCATGAAGAGCCAATGAATTTTGCTGTATAAGTTTACTGCCTATGGTGCTACCCAATGATGAACAAATATCACGAAACTACATGATGAAGCAAAATTCCCAGGTCTGGCCTGGGCAATGTAGATACTGGACATGAGAATTCCACGTATTGAAAAAAAAGGTCGTTTGGCTTACACGGGACGTGAATTATAACACTGTGAATGTTATATTCATGTTAAGCCAACTAGAATTATTTTCGCTGTTTAAAGAAAGTAAATTTCTGAGATGCAAAAACTCGCCTCCATGATTTCTCCAACATCACTAAAATTTTGTTAATCCGTTGCCTATCTTGCAAGATCATTATATCGAAATTTCATGGAAATCAAGAAAGTTCTTTAGAAGATATCATGTTACACAGGTTTACCTGCATTCATGTCCATAGCGCCACCAAGTGATGACCAAATACCAAGAAAAACAAGCAGGTGAAATCTAAAGCCCTAGGAAGATGACACATAAGAGTTCAATGAAAAAAAAGTCGTTCAAACGAAATCGTGAAAGGTTTCTCTATGCTCTGCCTACAGCGTCAACTAATAGAGAACAGAGCCATCAAAACACAAACAAACAAATTTCACCGGCCTGGGGAGTAAGCACACAAAATCTGACGCGAAAACGTTTAATGGTTTCAGAAACATCCACTTTCAAAGTCGCGGCGGCGGTGGATTCGGCGGAGCCGTTTCTCATGGAAACATAAGAACATCCGGTTGTGGAAATGCTCTATTAATGCGTAACTAAAGAACAGTATAACAAGTTATCTGGTCATTTATAGAACTTATCTCGATGGAACCAATACAGCGAAGGGTGATAACGGAATCAGTTACCTTTCCTCAGGTATGACTTCATAACAAATCAATACGGAAGTATCTATACGACGTGTATGTTTATGGCCTTTCATGCATTCTTATTTTTATGATCAGTGTGAATTATCTCATCTTTTTTGACAAAAAATACTTAACCCTCTTTTATCAAATTTCATAACGAGGATCCGGTTGGAAATTCACCACGCTGACCTATCCATGTTCGGTCCGATGACCTTTCTTTACACAGCTATCCTGACACACTGACCATCAGTCTGTAGCTTAACACCAGTAGGAGTTCTCTTATGTCTCTTCAGATTATTTTTAGGTGCACAACAATACGGAAATAAGGAATATTTGTATGTCTTTTCGTCGGTTTATGTTCTCGGTAGATACTTCATGATGGATGCTATTGTCTGGGTCTTTGTGTCGCTGAAAAGGCACAAGTCTAGACACATTGTTGTCCCCAGACTTGGCTATTGTATGCATTGTCTGGTGATTCACATTCGTATGGCTTTTCACCAGTATGTGTTCTCTGATGTCTCTTCAGATCACTTTTCTGTGTACAACTATATGGACATAATGAGCATTTGTATGGCTTTTCACCAGTATGAGTTCTCTGATGTCTCTTCAGATGATACTTCTGTGTACAACTATATGGACATATTGAGCATTTGTATGGCTTTTCACCAGTAGGAGTTCTCTGATGTCGCTTCAGATGATTTTTCTGTGTACAACGATATGGACATAACGAGCATTTGTATGGCTTTTCACCAGTATGAGTTCTCTGATGTCTCTTCAGATTATCTTTCAGTGTACAACTATACGGGCATAATGAGCATTTGTATGGCTTTTCACCAGTATGACTTCTCTGATGTCGCTTCAGATCACTTTTCGGTGTACAACTATATGGACATAATGAGCATTTGTATGGCTTTTCACCAGTATGAGTTCTCTGATGTGTCTTCAGATTATCTTTACGTGTACAACTATACGGACATAATGAACATTTGTATGGCTTTTCACCAGTATGTGTTCTCTGATGTCCTTTCAGACTATTTTTATGTGTACAACTATACGGACATAATGAACATTTGTATAGCTTTTCACCAGTATGAGTTCTCTGATGTCCCTTCAGATCACTTTTCCGTGTACAACTATATGGACATAATGAGCATTTGTATGGCTTTTCACCAGTATGACTTCTCTGATGTCGCTTCAGATCACTTTTCGGTGTACAACTACATGGACATAATGAGCATTTGTATGGCTTTTCACCAGTATGAGTTCTCTCATGGTCAATGAGATGGTGTTTCCAAGCACAGCTATACGGACACAATGGACATTTGTATGGCTTTTCAACAGTATGAGCTCTCTGATGTCTCTGCATATCACTTTTCTCGGTACAACTAAACGGGCATAATGGGCATTTGTATGGATTTTCACAGGTATGTGGTCTCTCATGTTCTAGGTTATCACTGATCTGGTCTGCGTTTTGGGTTTCTAGGACATGTGCCAAGAAGGTGGTGTTTGGGCTGGAACAGTCAGTGTTCAGCGGAGTATAATTTCTGCACATATTATTGACCCGATACAGGTTCACAGGAAAAGGTTTTTTCACCGGAGTTGTATCATCCTCAAGTTTGGTCTGTTCGGTATCACTGCCTGTGCCCGGACACTCCTGAAAGATCAAAACAATCAGTCTAGTTATCATGATTGGACAATCTGGCAAGGTCAACGTAGTATTTTAAGAATCAGCAATATATCACTGTAAGCTATTATCCATGGGAAGAAATGGCTATTTTACATGAGTGGGCGGGTGAGTACGATCTAATGTCTTTTTCGGTTATGTTTCTCTCATATCAAGACGGTGCCTGCATGTGCCAGGCCACGAAGAGTTCTCACAGTTTCTTTTATCCTGGACACTTATCAGCCCAGCCAGTAAAGTCCTCGGTCACCTATCCAAGTTTGACCTTGGCTATTTTATATCCATTGTTCTGGAGCTACTTATGTTACTAGGCGGAGTGAGTTGGTGGTTGTTGAAGAGTTACAGGGTTCATACTCCATGTAAGATTCACGAGACAATGCATAAACTAGCCAAGTCTGGGAACAACAATGTGTCTAGACTAGAGCTTTTTCAGCTGCACGAAGACTCTGACAATAGTTTCCAACATGAAGCATCCACCGGATACTGGGCATGGGTCAAAATTATAAAAATATGCTTCACTTGAACGTGTGCGGGATTATAGTTTCTCAATATTGAGATGCGATTCTGTTTGATATATCCTTGTGTAGTGTTGACAAATCAGTATGTCACGGTCTTCCTCGTGGTCAATATTTGACCAGATAATGTATGTTTGCAACATTTGTCACCTGTGGTATAGCTGGTGTATATAACATACACGGGGTACATCTGGTATGACTTACTTGTTTAATCGATCTATGTACAATGATCTTCTGTAGTGGCTGGCCATTTGCATGTACATCAAACTCGACTATGGGTTCTTCTTTTATTGTTACATGGTTGTGTATCTCAGCTTGGATCTCCAATTCCTCCTCCAAGGACAAATTCTTGGTTCTTTGGCTCCATAATTCGTCCTTTATCATGGATTCGTTCGTTTGGTCAACCTCCTCCCGTTTTACTAATTCATCTTCCATTTCTTTTCCCTGTGAAAGTAATGCGGCCTTTTCTGAAAAGACACAATACCCTTTTAACAATTATTTTCTCTCTGCTCGATACATGTACCACTACGTGATTTCTGTCCATATTCTATATATATGGATAGAGAAATACAGTCAGGTGATTGGTCAGACGAAGACCCACCAATAATCTATCTTAATCCTTGCACAACACGAGCACAGGGGAACGGTGCCAGGGTTGGTAAAAACGTTTGCTAAGCACCTTCAGCGGACATCTTGATGTCTTGAAAGCCTGGCAATAATCCATCAAGATGGACAGACAGACGGGCAAACCAATTTTTAAATGATTTAATGATCTTCAGCGTTCTGACATCACGGAACTGCAGATATTTCACAGCTTACATACATTACATAAGTTAACATACAGACAGCAATCTTGATCAAAATGTCCCACTTCGTCTATCGACGGTGTATAAGACCGGAAGTTATCATTACCCATACGCCAATTCCACGGTTGCGATCGCATTGATCACTAGTGACGTGAAGGCATCCTGACATGCGCATTATGCTTATTTCCTTTGAAAATCAACCGTTGTTCCTTTCACGTATATCCGCAAGAAACGTAGAGACAAGTCGGATATGAAGTGTTAGGTAACACGGGGTAACATTGACAGTGGGGCAACTTTGACAACTTTTTGTTTTAGTTATATTAGCATATTGTTACAGCTCATAGACAGTTATCTACCTTTATATATAAGATGCTGTTATCTACTGAGCTAGCAGGGAGTAGGTGGCCAGCCATGTGACACTCTTCATAAGATAAGCACTAAGCATGTAGTTGGCACTGATGTAACAGATAAAAATTTGACACAGCAACTTCTATAGAGTTTATGGTAAAAATATACTATTTTAGAACTACTAATCGTTGATATAGCTTCATCCAGTTCTTTCTTCTGGCCACTATTTTCAGTAATTTTGTGTATTTGGGGTAACTTTGACACCACGTTCACCATTGATTCCCATGATGATGTCAAAGTTACGCCAGATGGTTTGCTATGACTTTGATGATGCATGTCAATGTTACCCCAGGGCATTCACCATGGGGTAACATTGACACATGTTCTTCTTCTTCAAATTTACATGGAATAAATATATGTGGTTATCACAATAATAATTTGAACAAGTCCAAATGTATCCATTGTGGATGGTACCCAGTGTTGACATAGTGTAGTTCCGGTCTCCAAATCAGATTGGAGATAAAGTTGTGTCAAAGTTACCTAGTTTTTACCTTTTACAAAAATCGATTTAGGCGCATGCAATTAAAAGAGACAGAAAGGAACGTTCAACAGTTCAGACGTCCGTACTCGAGTTTAAAGGGACGTGGAGGCATGGAATAACAGAACTACTTTTACTGGATCGATGAATGACCGCTTTGGTACACCTAAACCTTTCAAATACTCAAACTGTTTTGCCAGTCTAGAGCATACCCAAGTTCATACGCAAATATTTTTTCACAGCTGAGGAAAAGAATTGTGAAACGCCGATGGTGTCAACGCACTGGGCTTGTAAATACACGTCAACTATAGAATCCCCATCCATATTTTTGTGAAACTACCCAGTCTCTCAAAAAAAAAAAAAAAAAAAATACAAAAGTTTCATCCAGTCTAGTTTTTCAGAGGCAACCTGTCGCTCCTTTGCATTTCAAAGACATATTTGCTGAATAGACTGCAGTAACTGCACTTGATGTAATGGCTTTGATTTACATGACTATCTGACATGGATGGCCAGTATAATGAATATTCAACCCCAAAGTACTTTTGGATATTTCAAACACATATTTTCTAAATATTATCCATTATACCGTAATTACAAAATAATTTGGTTACGGAAGCTAATCTTAATAAACATGTGTTGCATTCTTGTATGTTTTCAACATTGGTGAAGCATCTCTTGGAAATACGTTTCAACATTGCCCTACTCATGGGACCTCGAGCTTGTATCTCTCCTATATTTTATCATATTTGAGTGAACAAATGGATGACACTATAAATGCCTTCAGGTGTTAGCGACCGAGTATTGTTGCTGTTACAGAGTATTATTACAACTGCTGAAAGGAGTATGAAGAAAATGGCATTGCACGTGCAATTAGATCCTGGACATGTGTAAATGTTAAATGTTAACCGTGCATGCCTATGGTCGAATAATACAGTTAAAACATTACAATTAAGCTGTGTCACTTTTGGTCAATCCAAATTATATGGAATAAACTCCAGCAAAATACAGAAAAAGAAAGATTATCATACAAATATTGGTAAGGGCGATTCCTTTTTCAACCGAATAACTGACAATGAATTTTAAACAATTTTCCAAAGGCTATGTGACGTTTACATATGAAAAACTCCTTTGTGTGCGATGGTAATATAGACCACTTTTTCTTTAAGTTTACATACTGAAATATTCCCTTCGAAAAAAATTAGATGTTCAGTTGCATAAAAATGGAGATATGATTGATCAAAATGTGCACCGGGCTTATTTTTGTATTTTGGGGCATTTCCATGAAGGGTTTTCTCCTGTAGCAATAATATGACACCTCAAACCAAAACCCTTCGTGGTTCTTTCCAATAAAAGAACTTCCTAATATATTGTGTGACAAAATTATTTCGGTTTGAGGTGTCATATTTTTGTTATAAGAGAAAATCCTCGCTGTAATGCCTCGAAAATACCAAATCAAGTCGAGGAGCACATTTTGATGGATTATATCGTCATTTGTATAGAACGAGGCATCGCAATTTTTTCAAGGATGATATTTCAGTGTGTAAACTTTTAGAAAAATCTGATTTGGCAGGTTTTGCATTCAAAACGAAATTCAGTTTGATTTCCATCACACGCAAGGGAGTTATTCCCGTATTATCGTCACATATCCTTTAACATTGCTAGTTGGTATATGAGAATAAAGTTGGGAAATTGCTTAAATATAATTGCCAACTATTCCCGTGAAAATGAATAGCCCTTACCAATATATGTATGATAATATATCATTTTACTGTAATTTTGATTGACCAAAATTGACACAGCCTATAATTTAAATGTTTTCACTTTATTGATGGGTTTACAGGCTTGTACTTTAATATTTAACATTCACACGTCCAGAAACGTCCAGCTTAACATTGCAAGTCCAGAAACTAAATGCACTGCACATACAAAATCTGTTTCTTTGGCATACGCCTGTCAGCAATTTCCAAAGTACTCTGTAATAACAACAATAACAGGAACAATAACAGTCGGTTCACTAATTTATTGTTGTTGTTGATCTGTAAATCCACCTTTAAGACCGTTGGGTATTTATTATTGGTGCTACAAGAAAAAAACATTGTTTTTTATCCCACAAATACTGTTTGTTCTCTTATGCTCGAGATACTTGGCGGCGGGCGATGTTTGATCGATCAATCATCAATACATGTATGTATTGTCTACCTCATTGGTGCAGAGTAAGACAAAGAAACTCCATATTACCAAGCATTAAGTAGGCCGACAAGGAAAGACATATTTTCAGTGGTGAGGTAGGTAGAAATAATATGTACACTGTGAATAAGAAACACATGGTCATGCCATTTACAATCCTTTTCACCAACCCATTAACTTCGAGTGAAACGAACGCCAAGGTCATGAGGTGTCCAATGTGATATGCCGTAAATTGATATTTGAGACTATACGTCAAAGACTTTGATTATGGTTCTTCATATATTCGATACACTAATGAGCTATTTTTTTTTCAAAACAATTAGTTACTCACTTGTCCCGTTCAGATTGTTGAAGAAACAGAAGAAAGACAACTCGAAGGATTTTCCTGCAACATTCAGCGATCAACGCGCCACAACAAATTGGACGTGCCCACTATGATCTAATTACTGAACTCGGAAATGATTCGGAATTCGGGCAAATTGATTTGCCTTTCAGAAGCTTTCCAATATTTTTTATTCTGACCTTCCTTGAAAAGGGATGAAACATTTATTGAATTGGAATGCCAAATATATATAGATTAGTAGTTCATATCTATAGAAACCGCAAAATTGAACTGAAGGTATCACAAAAAAATGGACAAAATTCATCCTTTTGTGACCTTCTCCTGTGTTATATGTTTCTCCAAGTATTTGAGGCGAAAGGTTTCATGATAACCAATTCACAACAGGCATTACCTTTAATACTTGAAAAATTGAAAACACACAATCTAACGGTTCTTAACTAAAATAAATCAACATGCTCGTGCACAAAATAAATTCTATTTTGGAATGAGGAGAAAGAGGATCATTACAACCCATTATGATAGCACAGAATATTTCCCAATGACAATGTCTTTAACAGAATGACTCTATAGTAAAACAGGCTCCGCGAAAACAGCAAGGCATCCTATCCCAACGCCTATGTAAAATGTTGTTTTCTCTAGTAGCACAGGTCCTCAAAACAACTGTTGGGGGGGGGGGGGCTATAGGGTAAAGTGTCGAAATACATAATCTATACATATCATCATGCTTGATATATACATACACTAAGATGTGGCCGTACTTTGGGTAAACGAGAAATAAACGGCTTAACTCAAAACAAATCCACCATCATAATGTCCAACTATATATTCCCGTCGTCAAATTATCAGATTTGTGTACTTTTACCGATTGGGCGATTCAAAATTCAAGCTTACTGTCGGTTTTACGCGTCTCACAGAGCTGATAGCCCGACTTTTCTCAAACCGGCTTTGATTCTGATTGGCCAGTCGTGTGAAGCCTCCGGCTACCATATTTGATTAAACATGACATATACCCATTCAACGTTCCAGGCGGGAAAATCAAATTTGCAACTTTCAGATGTAAACGGCGAAAGCATATCGACAAATAGGACAGGAAGCACATGGCTTATTGGTTTGGTAGGTAGGTAGTTAGCTTGTCTCCAGATGAAGTATAATCCAACTGATTAGCTAAACAGGAAATGAATTTAAAATAAATAGATCGAAGTGCCCTCATCACAAAATAAAAATCATATTATTTTTCTGTCAACTGCCGTCGATTTTATCTTATTTTTTTTTAAATACGTTAGGCCGTTTGTAAGATGATTTTTCTTAAGAAAAAAAAAGAAGCATGGTAAGTTTGCTCCAGTTGTCAGCTGTCATTGGATGATTATGAAACTTGATACACATATTTCTTATGATTAGAGGATGTACCTGTGCAATTTTTGACAAGAAATATTAATTTTTCTCCAAATTGTGGCAAATGAATTAGTTTTCTGTTTAGGTAAATTGTACATGTACGCCTCTACATGATAAGTTTGCTGCAGTTGTCACCTCTCATTGGATGATTACGAAACTTGGTACACATGTTCCTTATGATTGGAGGATATACTTGTGCTATTTTTTAGATGAAATATTATTTTTTTTTCCAAACTATGGCAAGCGATTGGATTGTTGCTTTTAGCTGAAGTGCAAATGTACATCTGTACACCACAGTTTGCTGCAGTTGTCAGCTGTCATTGAATGATTATGAAACTTGGTACACATGTTTCTTATGATTAGAAGATGTACCTGTGATATTTAGGAAATGAAATATTGATTTTTGTTCAAATTTTGAGGGTTTTGTCTGAATCTGCTAATAATGATGTACATGTATATATATGTACACCTGTACATGGAAAGTTTTCTAAAGCTGTCAGCTTTCATTGGATAAGTTTGACACTTGCTACCCAAGTTCAATGTGAATCAAAGATGTGCATGTGCTATTTAAGAAATATTAGAAAAATAAAAAATAAAAAAAATATAGGGGGTGCGTATGCCACCTGGATGTACTACCCATTTGGTGCTCTAATGTTAAAATCCCTATGAATGAGTTTTACGTTTAGCTGAAGTGCAACTTGGAAAGTTTCTTGCAGTTGTCATCTGTCAAAGCTCCGAATAATATAATATTCATATGTAAATATTACTATTACCAGGTGCTGGTTAAAGAATTGAGTGTAGACATATCTTCATCAAATACTTCTACTTACTCCCAAACTGCATTTACTCTGGAAGATTTATTTAACAATCACAAAAAGTTTCTCAGGGAAAGAGGTATTTGTCTTCCAACCAATCATAACGACATACCAAAAATATACTGGACTCCCAAAATGCATAAATCACCATACAAAGCTAGATTCATAGCTGGTTCTAGAAGCTGCACCACCAAGCTTCTTTCAACCCTATTGACGAGGGCCCTTCAGGAGGTAAAAGCATTTTGGGAAAGGTATAGCGCCACTATTTCTAAGAACTCTGGCGTTGAATGTATGTGGATATTGAAAAACTCAAAATGTCTTACGGAAGAGCTTGATGCTAAAGGTCACATACCGTACAGACATGTATCCACATGGGATTTCTCGACTCTCTTTACTACAATCCCTCATCAGCACCTTATTGACCGTCTAAGTTCATTAATAGTATCTGTGTTCAAGAAAACTGATCGTAGATATATTAATGTCGGAAGCCATAAAGCATTCTTTAGCTCGACTACATACAAGAGATATCATTCATGGGATGTTTCTTTGTTATAGAGTTGCTTGAATTTCTCATTAAAAATATCTATGTGAAATTTGGCAACACAATATATCAGCAGCATATAGGTATTCCAATGGGTACTAATTGTGTACCCCTGTTGGCAGACCTGTATCTGTTCTCTTATGAATATGACTATATGCAGGCGCTTTCAAAAACCGATCCATTCAAAGCCCGTTCCTTCTCATTCACCAAACGCTATATAGACGATCTTCTCGCTGTGGATAATCGCTATATAAATGACGCAGTGAAGGATATATATCCATCTTTACTGGATTTGAAGGAAACTACAGATAGCCCTACAGGCACATCTTACTTAGATCTCTATCTCTATAAAAATGAAGCGGGCATTCTCTCTCGTCGACTTTATGACAAAAGAGATGATTACAATTTCGACATTGTAAACTATCCCTTTCTGGATAGTAATATTCCAGTGGGACCTGCATATGGCGTATACATATCTCGCTTAGTAGCATTTGCTAGATCCTGTGTTAAATGTGAGGATTTTAATCAACGTCACAAAACATTGCTGCAGAAACTTATAAAACAGGGCTATTCCACCAAGCGCCTCCACTCAAAGTTTCTCAAATTTGGCGATACATATCGCATGCTGATAGCAAAATACGAACGTAGCGTGCAAGATCTATGGCGCTGTGTTTCGTAACTTGTGTCTAATTCCGCTTAACCCGGGGCTAGGGGCCGTATGAACCCATGTACTTCCAAGATCCTCATGGTACTCATATGAACAGTCACAATCAAAGCGTGACTGAGATACATCTTTTTTTAGATGACGACTCTATAACGAATATTATGGATTAAGAATATTGATCAGCGATACGGATTTGATATTTCTGGAACATCGTGATGTCTTGCCGGCATCATTGAAAACTGTTGACCGCTTCTCTCTTGCAGGAAACAAGCCTATGCTTATGTATACTATGATTGTCTTTTTGAATTTGGTGCTAATACTGTTATGTGGAAAATGGAATAGGTCTTTGCATTATGGACGCGGATATTCTCTAATGGATGACGGCTGGATTATGAATGACGGACTAGACGCTTGTAATTGGATGATTATGAAACTTGGTACACATGTTTCTTATGATTAGAGGATGTACCTGTGCTATTTTTGAGAAGAAATATTAATTTTTCTCCAAATTATGACAAATGAATGAGTTTTCTGTTTAGGTAAATTGTACATGTAGGCCTCCACATGTTTTCATATACATGTACATGGTAAGTTTGCTCCAGTTGTCAGCTGTCATTGGATGATTATGAAACTTGGTACACATGCTTCTTATGATAAGAAGATGTACCTGTGCTATTTTTGAGAAGAAATATTAATTTTTCTCAAAAATATTACAAATGAATGAGTTTTCTGTTTAGGTAAATTGTACATGTAGGCCTCTACATGTATACATATACATTACAAGCGTCTAGTCCGTCATTCATAATCCAGCCGTCGTCCATTAGAGAATATAATCTAAAGACCTATTTCATATTCCATATAACAGTATTAGCACCAAATTCAAAAAGACAATCATAGTATACAATAACATAAGCTAGTTTCCTGCAAGAGAGAAGCGGTCAACATGTACATGGTAAGTTTGCTCCAGTTGTCAGCTGTCACTGGATGATTATGAAACTTGATACACATGTTTATTATGATTAGAGGATGTACCTGTGCTATTTTTGACAAGAAATATTAATTTTTCTCCAAATTGTGGCAAATGAATGAGTTTTCTGTTTCGGTAAATTGTACATGTAGGCCTCCACATGTTTTCATATACATGTACATGGTAAGTTTGCTCCAGTTGTCAGCTGTCATTGGATGATTATGAAACTTGGTACACATGTTTCTTACGATAAGTGGATGTACCTGTGCTATTTTTGAGAAGAAATATTAATTTTTCTCAAAATTATGGCAAATGAATTAGTTTTCTGTTTAGGTAAATTGTACATGCAGGCCTCTACATGATACGTTTTCTGCAGTTGTCAGCTCTCATTGGATGATTATGAAACTTTGGTTTGAGGCGTCATATTTTTGCTATTTGAGAAAATCCTTACTGTAAATGTCTCAAAAATACCAAATCAGGCCGAGGAGCACATTTTGTTGGATCATATCTTCCTTTTTATAGAACGAAGAATCGCAATTTTTTCGAGGATGATATTTCAGTATGTAAACTTTTAGAAAAATCTGATTTGGCAGGTTTTGCATTAAAACGAAATTCAGTTTGATTACCATCACACGCAAGGGAATTATTGCCGTATTATCGTCACATATCCTTTAACATTGCTAGTTGGTATATAAAAATAAAGTTGGGAAATTGTTTAAATATAATTGCCAACTATTCCCCAGAAAACGAATAGCCCTTACCAATATTTGTATGATAATCTATCATTTTACTGTAGTTTGATTGACCAAAATTGACACAGCCTATAATGTTAATGTT